>CAUYUJ010018950.1:0-30000 GCA_963575745.1 Prorocentrum cordatum | reverse complement strand
AAGAGAGCCTCAAGAGACTCTTCTCGAGGGCCCCAACAAGCAAACATCACCCCATTCCCGTCGAAAAACATACGTTTCTCGCATGTGCGACGTTTCTCGTCTTTTCGGCTTCCCAACGCTCCAAGACGGCCCAAGATGCCCCCAAGACCGCCCCAACACGGCCCAAGACGCCTCCAAGAGAGCCCCAAGACAGCCCAAGATGGCCCCAAGACAGCCCAAAAGGCGCCCAAGATGGCCCAAGAGGGCCCTAAAACGGCCCCAAGAGAGGCCCAAGACGGGGACCAGGAACCGAGAAGTCCAGCCTTCAGCCCCAAGATGCCCCCAGGAGGCCCCAAGAGGCCCCCCAAAGGCCCAAGGGGCCCCCAAGAAGCACCCCAGAAAGCCCCAAGAGGCCCCCAAGAGGCCCCAAGAGGCCCCAACAAGGCCCCCAAGAAGGTTCGAAACTGCCTACCAGAGGCCCCCAAGAGGCCCCAACACGGCCCCCAAGCGGCAGGGCAAGAAGGGCCGGCGGAAGGAGCGAGGCGATTGAGTAAAAAGGCCCCAGCGTGTTTAAGATCATCTGAGCCCCAGGCGCTCCCAGAGCAGCTCTCACGAGGCCCAACGAGGGCCCCTGGAGGGAGAACAGCGCTGGGGACGCCCTGGGCCAGAGACGCCCTTGCAGCAGCCCCCGGAGGTGTCCCCTTCTACGGCGAGGCCAAGACGGGGACAAGATTGAAGTCGGGCGTGTCCCCCTACAGGGGGATTTTCGACGAAAAATAAAACATACCCCAAACATGTCCCCAAAAGGTAAACAAATACACCAAACATAGTCCCCAGACTATTTTTGGATTATTGTTGGGGTACTTTTTTATCTTTCGTCGAAAATCCCCCTGTAGGGGGACAGGCCCGACTTAAGGAGAGGTCTGGGGAGTAGCAGTATCGGTACATTTTGATATCCCCATCGCACTTATAGACCAAATCTCGGAATTCCGTCAGCCCTCTGGACGACAGGCGGTCTAACGAGATCCGTCTTTCCCCTTCCAAAAGACCCCCCCTTCCCCTTCGGGGAGGGATTACCCCTCCCCGTACCCCCTCCCCTGGGCTTGGACGGGGGGGACCGCGAGCGGTCAGGGCGTCCAAGATGGCCAAAGATGGCTCCAAGAGGACCTCAGAGAGCCCAAGATGGCCTCCAAGATCGCTCAAGATAGCCCAACATGGGTCAAGATAGCTAAAAACACGCCTCCAAGATGCCCCAAGCAGGCCACAAGACGGATCCAAGTGCTTTTGGAGACCCCTCAGGACATCCCCGAGAAGCCAAAACCCTTTAAACATCTGAGGATTGGGACCACGTTGTTTTGAATTCTCTGGCTGACAAATTGCCTGATGATCGTGCGTCGGAGATGCAGGTCCCTCCAGATGTTGTCCGTGACCATAATTCGCTTGTGCTTCAGGCTTGCCAAGTATTGACACGTCATGCTGCTATCATTCTCGAGTGTGCCTGTCTTCGTGCCGACCCCGACAGGCGACGGACCAAGGAACCCATCGACTATGTTGTTCTGCGGCGGCGGTGGCTCGCCGAGGCAGTTTTGTTAGCCTCCCATAGGTGGACGTATGCCGATCAGGTGTGGAGGTGCGGATCCTGTGCCGTGGAGGTTAGGGACGGCGCCCCTTCCATCCGTTCCAGGCTGCGCAGCCTGTGCCCTGCCTCTCTCGAGGAGGAAGGAGGGAGTGTGTCTGTGTGTGTTGCGTGTGTGCGGGGGGAGGAGGAGAAGCAAGTTGTGCATCACCAATTGGTGAAGCCCGCCAGGCCCTTGCCCGAGCGGTGTGACGCCCTCTGGAGATCCTTGGGGCTCGATCCCATGCCGTCCAGGGTCGAGTCCTGGGTCGCAGGGAAGCCTGTCCATCAGTCCCATGCGCTCTGGTGCAAGGCCTCGATTTATTTTTGTGGAGCGTGTGGGGCCTGGGCCACCTCGAGGCCCGTTTCCTTGAAGGAACGGTGCCAAGTGGACGAGTTCGGTCCTCATGCCTTCACGCAGGCTCGCCTCGTTGTCTTGCAGCGGCTGTGTAAAGGTCTGCCGCCGTCCAGGAAGCTCAGTGCGTGGCCTGATATGTAAATTTTCTGCCCTGGCCTCCAGTCCCAGGCAAACTCTTTGCCCTTGGAGCCTGCTCGTCAGCGGTGCACTGTAAAACCCTTTAAACATCTGAGGAAAAACATTCGTGTTTGCCTTATCGGTTTCTCGCTTCCGATGCGTGTTTGAGGCGTCAAGGTGGCCTAAGATGGCCCAAGAGAGCTCCAAGAGGGGCCCAAGATGCCCCCAAGACGGCCCCAAGACCGCCCAATAGCGCCCCAAAAGAGGCCCAAGAGCGTCCAAAGAAGCTATGTTGATAGCCCCGGAGGGGTGGTCAAACGTTAGGACCCCCCTCTTTTCACCGACACCCTCCACGACAGCCCCAAGAGGCCCTCCAGGGCTCCTAAGAGGCCCCCAAGAGAGCCCCAAGAGAGCTCCAAGAGGGCCCCATGAGTCGGGCCTCATGAGGGCCCCAACCAAGGCGCCCCCAAAGAGCCCCAAGAGGACCCCAAGACCCCCAAAGAGCCCTAAGAGGGTCCCAAGATGCCCCAAAAGAGCTCAACGAGGAGCCAAGTATCCCCATATACAGCCCCATAGCTCCGAGAAGGCCTCCGATGCTCCAAGATAGCCTCCGAGATGGCTCAACACCTTCCTCCCCCTCCTCTCTTTGACCGCTCTGTTTCACTATACGCGTCTGCTTTCCGTTTCCCGTCAGCTCTCGTGGGCAGGACTTCTGAATGGGCTGGCGGGGACTCGCGAAGCGTAAACAATCGAGCACCCAGAAAAGCATCGAAACAGTTTCGAACGAGTATCGCCTCCCAGGGCCCGACACGTGAAAGCCCCCCCAAGTTTCGGCAATTTCTTGGTGATCGATTTGTTTGTTTTGATGATCAAGGCTGAACTAGATTGGTACACTATATCGGGGGCGTCAGCAGGGAGGCGCCCAAGAGGGGGGGGGCGCAAATCATGGCAGGCGGCATGTGCGCGGCCCAGGGGGAGGGGGGCGGGAACGCATTGAAATAAGAAGAGGCGCCATGAAATCTGGGGAAATCTCATGGCCCCAGCCAAGATATCCCCCCCCCCTAGTCATCACCCCCTCTTGGCCGCTCCCGACAGACTGGAACATCAGACAAGACCAAACCGGGACGCCTCCGGGATCTCCGGGATCCGACGGTCCTGGAGGATGCATCGGACGCCGCGGCCGTCTCCAGAGCGCCAAACGAAGCGCTCCGGAGCAGGGCTGGACCCAAACGTTGCTCTTCGTGCTTGTTCTCGGTTTGTTTCTCGTTTTGCTCTGCCTGTTTTCCTGTACATCCCTCCCAAAAACGAACAACGAAACACAGCCGAAGTCCAGCAACACAACGTCTAGGTCCAGCCCTGACGTGCGTGCGGCCGACGGGAGCCGAGAGGGAGGGGACTTCTGACGCCCGCAGCCCATCTGCCCAAGCGACTGGGACATCAGCGTGGCGCAGACCTCGAGGGCTTCGGGCAGCACGAGTCGTGACTCCTCCTCGTCGCAATCATGACCCCACCCCTCATCCTCCCACAGCGTTCGGCATACGTACTGCAAGAGCTTACGGATTACAGTCGCGGCACATCATCGGAAAGCAAGGCATGGATGAGAGGCCCTCGGCTTGAGCTGAGCGCTCAAGTTCCAGGGGCAACCTCAGAGGAGTGGCAAGCGCAATTGGCCATGGGCGGGCCGAACGGGCAAGAACCAAAGAGTATCCTCGCGGAGTCACCTCGTCCTCATGGCATGTCCCAGCTGCAAGCAAGAACTGATGTCCCTTGTTCGGAGCCTCGCAAAATACAACCCCTGTAGAAGCGAATGTGCGCGGCGCTAAGGCGGAAGCTCCATTGGAACAGGAGCAGCTCTCCATCCCTGTAGCTGATGTAGAATGTTGAAACGAAGGCGCGAGGCAACAAGGCGAGATCCTGCAATCCCTTGAACTGCTGCAAGATGGTGACACGAATGTGCGCGGCACCAGCACGAGAGCCCCACGTTCAAAGATAAACCGCCTCGACCCGTGCAACCTCGAGTGTGCACTGCGACGAGGCGAGAGCCCCATGCTTTTAAAGAGGGAACCGCCCTCCCTCGTTCTAACTGCTGCGCAGCTTTTTTCTTACACGAGAGAGCTGGTGTGCGCGGGGCCAGAGAGCGGGAGAGCCCCCTTCTGCCCCCCCCCCCCAAAAAAAAAACAAGCTGCGCTTCATCCGTGCGATGGGGTGCCACTGGGCGGGGCACCCATGCGCAAGAGGACAATCACCACCAACACCGACTCCGAAGCTCCCATCGGATCGGCAGGTGCGTCGGATCGGACCGCACCTGTATGAGTCGAACTCGGATCGGATCGGCCGCGCCAGGATGCGCAGCAGCGCCGTGCCGTGCAGGCATCGCACCGCACTCGGATCGCCCGAACCTCGCACTCGGATCGGATCGGGCTGACCAGAATCGATATCGAATCGGACCGATGGGATCGAAATGGACCCTGCAGGGAATGGGGAGGAACGAGGAATGCCGCCGACGTCTTGCCTGGCCCTCTTCCCACCGTTCTCCCCGCTCCCTCGTGTCCCCGCCTGCTCCGCCTCCTACTCCTGCCACCGGTCTTTCGGCCGGCCGCCGCCGTCTCGTCCTCTTCCGCCTCCGCCCATATCCAGTCTGCGCCCGCCTCTCCCTGGGGGCTCCTCCTCGCTCATCCTCGGCCTCCGTGGCGTCGTCGTCGCCCTCCTCCCGACCCTCCCGCTCCGCCCACCCGCCTTCCGAGCTGCTCTCTCGGAAGCCTCGCAGGGCTTCCCGGGCGCCCCCCCCCCGCTTTCTCAGAGGGCCCATCCCCCGCCCCTATACCTCTCCCTGCGGGTCCGCGAGCCCACCGCTCAAGCCTCTCCCCCGCCCGAGGACCCCCTGGGCAGCGATGTCGCCGAAGAGCACGAAGAGCCCGCCGGTCATGATCCAGCGGAGCGTCTCGACGGCAGCGATCGCGGTGCACACCACGACGGAGAAGCCGTGCGCGGCGTTGACAATGTGCACCACCGACATCTTGGCCGCGATGGCCAGGATCTGCGCGTGGGTGCGCAGCGGCAGCTGCCAAACGCCAGCGGCCGCCACCAGGCGCCCGTACTGCAGGAGGACGTACGAGAGCTCCGCCACGCCCTGCGAGTGGCGGCGAGCCTGCGTGAACCTGGCGCGGCAGGAGCTGAACCAGCTTGCCACGCTGTTGCTCTCACCAGAATCTACGAGGTACGAGAGCGCCGGCAAGAAGACAGGCTGCACCTTCACCCGCGGCTTCAGCTCGCAGGGGTCGCGCCACGTGGACTTGGCGCGGGCCTCCCAAAGAGGCGCGAAGAAGGACTTGCAGAACATGTGGTGGTCCTCCGCGATGACGTCCGTGTCCCAGCCGTCGACTTGTGGATGCGAGGCCAGTGCCAGCGTCGTGGAGTAGGAAGAGAAGCAAAAGGCAGGGAACAGCGACTGGTCTGACAGGCCCGACAGCTCGAAGAGGCTCGTGGCGTAGCTCGAGCAGCGCGTCGGGCCCGGCACCGAGGGCAGGTTGCGCAGGAGCAGCACTGGAGGCTGCCAGAACGACCAGGACCGCTCCTGCGCAGACGCCTGCAGGGCCTGCAGGGTCATGGCGCTCAGGTACTGCGGGTGGAACAGGGTGTCCGCGTCGGCCACGGTCAGGAAAACGCGCGACGGATCCCGCTGCGACAGGTCCGCGTCGTAGACCTGCAGGAGGTGCCGGTAGGCCCACTGGGTGTTTGGCGACTTGCCGGCCAGCTCGCCTTTCAGGCCTGCTGGGTGGAACGAAGCGCAGACGTCCAAGAAGTATGGCCGGGCGCGCTCCATGAGGCGCTCGGCCTTGGCCTCGGCCCCAGCCTCGCGGGCCTCCATGGCAAGGACCACCCGCACCGAGGACCTCGCCAGGCCGGAGCGCGCGACATTCTCTAGCGTGCGCCACATCATGTCTTCGTCCTCCTTGTAGTTCGGCAGGATGACGAAGTGCAGGGCGTCTGAGTCGGTAGGGTTGGCTGCCTGGTGCTCCTCCAGCATGGAGTGCCAGTCCTTTGCGCAGTCGCCGCGCATCCTGGAGATGCCGTACAGGCAGGAGACCCCCATGTAGCAGGCCCAGGTGACGGTGACGGCCGTGAGGATCCCCGCGAGCGCGTAGAGCGCCCTCGGGCACACGGCCGAGGTCACCAGGCAGACGCCCATCGTGGAGAAGAGCAGGAGCCCCGGAACCTTGCAGCAGAGCCTGGGCAGCCACTCGTCGGAGCTCAGCGTGATGCACCTATTGGGTTGGCGATCTCCTGCAAACATCGAGCCCCACAAGCCCGCAAATGGGTTGGGGGGCCCGCTCTCTCAAACCGGCCCGTCTCTCCCCCTTCGGGCAGTGGGTATATGACATATTTCTGCCCCATTCTTCACCAGAGTGTTAAGTCGGGCCTGTCCCCCTACAGGGGGCACAAATAATCCAAAAATAATCCAAAAATTATACGGGGACTATTTTTTGCGTATTGTCTGACCTTTTTGGGGTATGTTTGGGGTACTTTTCATTTTTCGTCGAAACTCCCCCTGTAGGGGGACAGGCCCGACTTAACACCAGAGTGAGGGGGGCAACACGATCTCGCGCCGTCCCCGGGGTGCCTGGCCGAAGAGTGGGCCTCCGCGGGGCGGCTTCTCGTCGTGACCCGCCGTGCTGTCTCGTTGCCTCGCCCCGCGAGACCCGCCCGCGACGCGCCCGCGACGCGCCCGCGACGCGCCCGCGACGCGCCCGCGACGCACCCGCGCAGCCGTATGTCGGGCCTTCCCCCCCCCTACAATGGGATTTTCGACGAACAATAAGAAATACCCCCCAAATACCCCCAAAAGGTCCAAAAGATACAAAAAATAGTCCCCAGACTATTGTTTGAGTATTTTTGAAATATTTTGGGGGTATTCTTCATCTTTCGTCGAACATGCCCCTGTAGGGGGAAAGGCCCGACTTAAGCGTAGTCGCTTCCACCACGTCGGCGCCCGCGGCGGGCCGACCCGCCCACGAGCGGCGCCTGCGGCGAGCTGTGCCTGCCTCGGCGGTGGAGGGCACCGCTGCGCGCCCTCGCTCGGGCGCCGCCTCCCCCGCGGCCGCCACGGCGGGAGACACTACAGCGCAGCCGCTGGGAAGCAGGTGCTGCAAGCAAGCTGCTGTCTCGGGAGGGGCCCTGGCTTAAAGTCGGGCCTGTCCCCCTACAGGGGGAGATTCAACGAAAAATAAGAAATACCCCAAAACGAAGTAAAACAAATTCCAAAAATAATATGGGGACGATTATTTGAATCTGTTTGCCTTTTTGGGGTATTTGCTGACGGTGCTTTTTATTTTTCGTCGAGAATCCCGCTGTAGGGGGACAGGACAGGCCCGACATGACGGTAGCAAACACCCCCCACCTGGCCCCACGCGAGCGTCCACGGACCAGGCCTCGGGCGGGCAGCCTCCCGCCGACCCTGCCAGGAGCCAGCGCAGGCCTCCGCGGCGCGGCAGGGCGGGGCCCGCCGCACGCGGGCCCCCCGAGCACCGTGCCGCGCCTGCCTCCTGACCGGGGAGGGGCTCCGGCGGGCGAGCACGCGCTGCCCGCGGGGCGCTGGCCGTCCGACCACCTACCAGACCACCCCCAACCCAACCCGACGGCCCGAACTTCGGGTTGGGGGGGGGGCAAAGGGTTCCACATGTCTTCTTTCGATGGTTCCCGACCTCCCCCCCCCACTGGAAATCGAAAGGTACTTCTAAGCCTGCGGGTTGGGCCGGGTTGGCTTGGTGGGTGGTGACCGTCGACGCCTGTTGCCGGCCAGTGCCGAGCGCCCCTGGCGCACGGGCACCGGGCGCGACGCTGGCCATCCCCGCCGCCACGCCGCACGTGTGCTGCTCGGGCTGTGGCGGCGGGGGTCGGCGTCGTGGGGGGGCGTGCTGCCGCGCGGCCTGGCGCACGCGGCGCGTGGCCGGCGAGGCGCATCGGCCACGCCCGGCGAGCCCCGCACGCGCGAGGCACCCGGCAGCCATGCTGGCTCTGTGCGTGGCGGTCCCTCGGAGGGCGACCGCTGACGACGTGGAGCCCCGGGTGAAGAAGCTGGCGTGCTGGAATGGCGGGCGGCGGCACGATAGCGTGTGGCCTGCCTTCTGGGACACTGGCCAACGCTCCATGTTGCGAAACACCCTGTCCCCCACTCGGCACGCCCCGACCCAGGGCCAATGCTGGCACCCCTCATCATCCCCGCCAAAGACCACTGCAAAGCGCGCAGTGTGTCAAAATCTTGATCGTGTTCCGGCGCCCCGCGATCACTGTATTGTATTTTGGCATGGGCGGCGGGAGGACATCATATCGTCCTGCTTACACAGGCCCACCATCCAAATGAAAAACTTAATAATTCAAAAATATCATGGCGGCAAATACTGGCCCATGTGAGGTCGTCCCACGATTATGTGGCATTGCTTTCGACTGGGATTATGGGGGTGTCCGCATTTTGTATGTTCCGCGTGGGCCCCCCATCCCCTTCAAAGTGTTTACGGGTGCACGCGCCAACCCCGCCGTCTCTTCCCATCTGCTTTCGACGAGGATGGTGGGGGGTCGACATGTCTCCCGATCCGTGCAGTCATGTGCACTGGCGCGCCTGGCACACTCCGACGTGGCACACATAGCTGGCGCACGAGGCGCGTACAGTGGGGGCCAGTCCACGAGAAACCTTCCACAAGAAACCCAACCCTGAGACCCCAGGGCGTCCCTTGATGCTCGGTGTGGGAACGTCACGCTCTCCACCGCAAAACCATCAGAATCCAAGAAACCCAGGGCACCCTGGAGGCAAGCAGGGTGTCTCTTGGCGTGGGCCTCCACAGTGTGGCACTCCGAGCGCACCCAGCGCAGGAGGCGCACCGAGCGGGCACGGCGAGCCTCGCGAGCGTCGCGTCCGTCGCGTCCGCCCGGGTGCCCGCCGGCTGCCCCTCCGGTGCCGGCCCTGACCGAGGCCGAGCCTCGGCAGCTGCGCGGCCCGGACCGAGGCCGAGCCTCGGCCGCTGCTCCTGTGGTGGGAGCGCGGGTGGGAGCGAGCGAGGCGGCAGTCCTTCGGAGGGGAGGCCAGTTGGAGCGGCCAAGATGGCCCCACGGTGGCGCCTCTGTGGCATGGCGTTGCCTCAAAGATGGCGCGAGGTAACCCAAAGATCCTCCAACATGCCTCCACGATGCCCTAAGCAGCCCCAAGATGTTGCCTACAAGATTCCAGAGAGGCTCCGCAGAGGCCAGGGCTGTTCAGCAACCGACGGCTGCGATCTCCGCCCTTCCACACAGACGGCCGCACGGGAAGCCCCACGGGCCCCGAAGAGCACCCAAGGAAAGATTCAAGAGGCCCGCGAGAGGACACGTTCCGGATTATGAGGGAAGACCAGGTTTAAGTCGGGCATGTCCTCCTGCAGACGGATGTTGAAAGAAAACTGAAGCACACGCAAGAAACAACTCAAACCTAGTGAACACATAATCGAAACATCGTCCCCAGATTATGTTTTGACTATCTCTGACAATTCCTCCCGTAGAGGGACATGCCCGAGTGAAGACTACGTCCAGCCACCTTTGAAGGTTTGGCCGCAAGCTTCCAGCACCACCGCAGACGAGCGCCAGGAGGTCCCCTAACAAGGGGCCAACGGCTCCATCGTGGCTCCAGGGGGCTTCCAAACTGCTCCCCGACGTTGCTCACTCTCTTGCTGAGCCGTGATTTGTCTCATGTATTTTGGGGATGAGTTATCAAAAGGCGGAATGCTGCGTCATGTACAGGTTATCAGACACGCCCTGTCCACAGAGTTGGCGACGATGGGGTGTTCGAAGTGTTTCACGGCCGTCGGCTGCCGTCGCGTCGGCACCAGTGTTTCCCTGCCCATGCACCTCTGACGTGCACGGCGTCTTCTCTCTCTCTCTCTCTCTATTTCTCTCTTGTTGAGCGGGCCGGGTGTTGGGACAATGCCTTCGCGGTGAGGACCGGCACCTGCCTCCTTCTTGTTCCGCCGGTGTTTCTTCACTCTCCACCTTGCAGCAACTGGCTAGGAGTCGTTCCTGCATTGACAAGCGGGAATACCCGACGCGCCGCGAAACGCCACCGAAACCGACAGCTCCCAGACTGACAGTACAATTCACACCCCCATACTCACTGCCCCTCGATGGGCAATCGTGTAAACGTTTACTCGAATGGGCAAGTACCTAATCCACGGGGAGAAAAGCTAAGTTTTGACGCAGTTCCAATCAAAGCGCTGCCACAAGACACCTGGGCCAAGGAGAGGAATCTCTCTTGGGCCTCGGTTGCACCCAAAGTCAGGTACACCCACGGAAAGACCCAGGGAACATCGAGCCCCTTCCGAACCCCAAACGGATCTAATCTGCGGATGGTTACTCTGTACTGGCTGGCATGGAAGAAGAACATGAATCCTGAGGGAAACAGATCCTAGACCCAGGGGCCTTCCCCCCAAAACAATCGTCCTCCTAAGTCGTCTTATGACGGCCCCGAAGGCCCGTGGAGGGCCCCAGAGGAAGCCCCCCCAAAAGGAGAACACGCACCAAGATCCGCTTCTGTCAGGACCCGCGTCTTCCATAGCAAACTGTGCAGGTTGCCGCCCACTCGAACCTAGTTGGTTGTGGGCGCAGGGTTTTTGCTCTCGTAATTACTGGGGTCACAAAATATGCAACAGTTCATCCTGCGGCGCATGGCGCGTGGCAGCCACGTGCCGACATCGTACGATGTGCGCATCCCACACGAACGATTGCACGAACCGTTGCTGACATTTTTGAGACCCCATTTTGGGGGAGACGTAAGACTCGGGTTCGGGGGACTCGAATTGACCTGACGAGGCCATCACGAAAACTGACGAGATCGAGTCTAAAACTTGACGTGGCCTCCCGCTGGAAACATCCCACGAAAACTGGAACGCCAAAGTCCACGATGCGCTCGCCCAAAAAGCGCCGGCGCACCCTAGCTCCGGTGCACGCAAGCCTTACCCCCCCCCCGACCTGGTGGGCAAATTTTCCACCACCACTACCATATGGCGGACGGGGGAGAAGGGAGGATGAGGAGGTCCTCCTCCTCCTCCTCCTCCTCCTCCTCCTCCTCCTCCTCCTCCTCCTCCTCCTCCTCCTCCCTCTCCTCCTCCTCCTCTCCTCCTCCTCCTCCTCCCTTCCTCCTCCTCCTCCTCTCCTCCTCCTCCTCCTCCTCCTCCTCCTCCTCCTCCTCCTCCTCCTCCTCCTCCTCCTCCCTCTCCTACCACGACCTTTGCAGAGGACCCGTTCGCCCGAATCCGACCTAGAGCCACGGGAGGACGCCGTCTCCGAGGCACCCGCCTCTTCCGAGCCCTCCGCGGCGAGGCCGGCCCTCGCCTCCGCGGGCCGCGGGGAGTTCTCTGCCTCGGCGCCACGGGCGGGCGCTTCCTCAAAGCCTCCTCCTCTTCTTCCTCCTCCCCCTGCTCCTCTTCCTCCTCCTCCTCCTCCTTCTCCTCCGCCTCCTCCTCCTCCTCCTCCTCCTCCTCCTCCTCCTCCTCTTCCTCCCTTCTCCTCCTCCCCCTCCTCCTCCTCCTGGGAGGAGGAGGGAAAGGAGGAGGAGGAGCGCCGAGGGCGCTCGATCGCACGGGCGCTCGATCGCCCTGGCCGCCGCGGGAGGGCCAGGCGTCAAAGGGTAAATCTGGTGGGCGTTGCTGCCCCGATACGCAACACGCAGCGCGTGACCCCTTGAGTCGGGGCTCAACACGTAGAGTGAAAGCGTGGGTATGACGCGATAACTACACGTCGGTCGGAAAAAAGTAGGTAGAAACATGAAGTGGGAAGGCGGATTAACTTGATTGGGTCCAGGCCCCCCCCAGGGAATAACAACACACAGCAGAAGCGTGCCGATGATTGAAGTAGGAAGGCGCTTGAAGTAGATTGGGATCTGGGAATCCAGAAATACCTACTTTCAGCGACCGGCGTGCACGTTCGCCAAACAATGGGCCAATACGCCGAGCCAACGCGCGACGTATTCACACGGACGCTTTCAGCACGGTGCGTGTTGCGTCTCAAAACGGGCGTGTCGAGGCAACGAAGCTGGCGGGTTCTCGTGGCCGTCCGAGCTCACGGACGCGCTCCAGGCCAGGCTATGATGCCTCTGCTCGTCGGCGGCCGCGGCCGCCGCTCACCCACGCGTCGGGTACGTGCGCCGCGCAGCGTGCCGAAGAAAACGCGTCCAGAGCTGCTTCTTTTGCGGGCAATACTTATACCCATATCAAGAGCGTCTTGCAGAATGCCGCCACTACCCACCCAACTCGCTGGAAATATGCAGCCCATACCCACCGTATGTTCTGTGGAAACAATCAGCTACCGCCCGCCCACTGTCGGAAAAAAAGCCACTGCCCACCCCTTCGTCTGGCAACAGGCAGTCGCTACCCACCCAATGATCCAGCAACGCCCGACGCGCCCGTCCTACATATGCGCCCGAGGGCCACCACAGGTGTAAACACGGGGGCCCCTGGCGGACGGGCCGCGATGGTGGAGACACTAAACCCAAGCGAATTGCAATTTGACGACGACCGCGGGCGAAACGCATGCATCCTGCACAGGGGTGTCAACTCTGCGGCGTTGATTGGGTGCTATCACCCATGCCGTCGACCGCTTTCTGCAGCACCTCCACCATGGCTCCTGGCGTTGCCGCGCCAATGGCCCGCCGCGCGCCTGTCTCGCGCAGGGCCTTACGGGGCAAGCTGCGGACGAGCGCGGGGGAAGAAAGCGGCTGCTCGTGGGACTCGGGCGGCGCGCCCTCCGTCGGCACTTCGCGAGTCAAGATGTGCACATTGAGCTTGTTCTGGTCGAAGCATCTCATCGCCCTGGAGTGTCGCGGCAGGTCGCGCAGGTCCTCCAGCTGCAGCTCCGATCAGGGCGCGCCAGTCTTCGAGCGCGCCGTGCGCCCGCTGCCCCGGCGCAGTTCCGCGCGCGAGCAGCTTGGCGAGAAAGCCGTTGAAGATGCGCAGGTGAGAACGACCCAACTGGCGGCCTTTCGTCAGGTTTTGACTTATCGCGAATATGCCCCCCCGCTTCCCCGCACGGCGACGATCTCGGGGTCGCCCGCGCCTGCGAAGTAGGCGCCCACTCCCGCCGCCCAGAAGTATCTGGCCATCTGCACCTTCGCGGGGCTTCGCTCGATGAGCGCGTGGATCAGGTTGGCCTTCTGCTCGTTGAAGCCTATGTCCTTCGCCGCGCCAGGGCGCCGGTTGCGCTGCTTCTTGTCTCCCCCCGCGCCTGGTGCAGGAGCTGCGTCTGACGCCGAACCTGCTGCCGCGCCCGCGGGCGGTCCCTTGTGGGGCGGCTTCGCCTCGCCGGCGGCTGGCGCGCCTTCTGGCTCGGCCTCGGCCCGGCGGTGGGGGGGGCCGCTTGGGGGCGCCGGGCGTCCGTCGCGGTCGGGGGCGAGAGGAAGACGCCGTTTCGCGCGCGCGCTCCTCGAGCTGAGCCAAGTCGGCGAGGCCACCGAGCTTGCAGACTGGGCGCGCAAGTTTGGGAGAAACCGCGGGATGCACGGCGCGGCACAATGCCCTCTGCGAGCGTCAGGACATAGATGGGCGTCGGCGGTTTCCTGGAAAACGAAGCTGGGCCGACGCGCGGGGCGCTGACTGGTCATCGCACAGCGGGCGAACTCACCGCGCGACCCCCCGGTCGCGCGCCTCGCGCGCGACGGGCGCGGCGCGAGGGGTGAAACTAGCCTTGCATGCGCCGCCGCCCCCCGCAGTGCAATCGCAGCGACGCGCGCCGCCTGGGCGGCCCAGCACTTCAGCACTTCGCTCATCCTTTGCGTCGCCGACATCAATCGCATCCAACTCCGCGCAACCGCATCCAAATCTCGCGGAGCGCCGAGACGCCCGCCGAGAAAAAAAATGTCTGGCGCGACCATCGCGAAACGCGCGCGCGCCCCCCCTGCTGCGCTTCCAATCTTCGCAGCCGGCGAGCAACTCTAGTCTGTGAGCGCCCGTGACAAACCGAATCGCAAACGCGTTGGCTTGCTCGTTCAGGCGGCCGCCCTCCGGTGGGAGGCCGCCTGGCATTTTTTTCTGGCCAGGGTAGGTCGCGACTCGAGGGCGAACTGACCGCGCAGCAGGGCGATGTCCCGGGCGCGCTGGTCGAGCCATCGAGCGTTCCATTGACGCCGGCGAAGCCTTTGGATCAACTGTTCGACGCGGGAGGGGGCGACGTTCATCAACTTCCAAGCCAGACGAGGCCCCCGAGCCGTAAGGCGCGCCGTCGCACGCTGCCCGGGCAGCTATGCAACGGATTGCACCGAGCAGCGCAGTGTCTTCCTGGGCCTCCTGAGCCTCAGCGAGGCAATGGGGCGAGGCCGGACAGAAACGCACCTGGCACAACATAAATGAATGCTAATATTTTCACCTTGGCCCCTTATTAGCAGCCTGCCTGCCCAAACTCAACCGATGCGCCATCGCCCCTGACGGGGGGATCTGCTGCCCGGCGCGGGGGGCCACTTTGGCCCCGCCAACCTGGGCCGTGCAAAACTTGTGCGCGGCGCTGTTTCCGCGAAGTGGAAGGGCTGGGCTCTGCCGCGCAGCGCCCTGGCGATTCCCGAATTCTTGGGGCCAATTGCCAGCGGCGTCCTGCGACGCCCGGGCGGTCGAGACGGCCCCGTCGAGCGCGCCCTCCTGCGGGGGGAGAAACTGCGCTACATCGTTCGCGCGTGTAACAGGCCAGCGTAAACTCCAACGCCGAAGCGCGGGCATCGTGCAATCAGGCTGGAATCCGTGCCCTGGTCCAACCACCGCTGCAGATGGGGGCATAATCTGCTCTGAATTCACCGGGCGCGCGGGGCGCCCCCGCGGGCGCCCCGCTTCGGAGGTGAGGGGCGGCGCGCTGGTCGACTCCATCGACGCGCGAAACACACGCGGCGCGCCTGTCGGACAGGGGCCGAGCGTCCACTGAGGGCGAGAATGTCCTGAAGCACCTGGCCCATGCGAGAACGCGCGCAACGGCCGAAAACGTTCCCCACGTTGTCAAACATAGCGACGCGCTGCACGCGCGCCGCGCGCAGGCGAGCAGACAACGCACGCGCGCCGAGCATGGCGCGATCCCTCCAACAGCGCGGGGTGCACCCGCGGTCGAAATCAGCCAGTTGGCCTCGAGAGGCCGATCTGTGGACCCCCTTGCAAATCATGCGAAAAGAGGGCGCGGGCCGCGCAGCAAACGAGCGCCCCCATCGGGCTCGTCGCGAAGCCAGCGCGCGTAGCGCAACGCCCGCGCACCCTCCAACGCGCGGCGGGACTTCCAAGCCCGACCTCAATTGCGCGCGCCGCCGAGGGGGGGGGTGGCGCCGCGGCCGAACGCGCTGGGGCGAGGCTTGCTGTAGCAAAGCGGCCTGAGAAGCACGAGCGCGATTTTCGCAGGAACAGATCGGGGAGCAATGGCCCAGCGCCGGGCGGCGCGTCGAAGCGCCCCCGAAGTCCGAAACAGATCGCGCCGGCCCAGCTCCGCAGCCGAGCTCCTGTCGCCGATGCCGCGAGGGGGGGCTGGGCCCGATTGTCTCAAATCGGGGAGCAAAGCCCGCGCAGCGGAGAGGCCGCCGCCGCCGCCCTTCCCAGGAGCAACCTGAGAGGCAACCAACTTGTCTGACAAAACATTGCGCAGGCGCGCTTCCGCGTAGCCGCGGCGTTTCGGGCCCAGGCCCGCGCCCGCGAAGCGTCGACTATAATGCCGCGCGCTGGCTAGATCGCAGACGCCAGGCCTCGCGGAGGCCTTCAGTCCGAGCCCTACGCGGCGACCTCCTCCATCGTCTGACCTCCTAACAGATGTGATTCGTGATGTCGCGGATCTGCCCGCCGAGAAAAACGCGCGGCGCGCATGGCCCTCGGATGCGAGCGCGCTGGCGCAGGAGCAGACGGAGCCGAGCGCGATGCAGCGAGAGCTTCTCGCGAGGGGCTATGCGCTCGCTGCCGAAGTGCCCGTTGGCAACAGGCATGAGGACGGACGCCAGCGACTGGTAGCCCTCGTCGATCTTGTCAGCCTCCAAAAACAGAGAAAGTCGGGAGCCTTCGCCGCCATGACCGTGTCGAGCTCCTCGAAGGCTTCCCTGGGCCCAGGAATCTGCAGGGCGGTCTCCACCGCGTCGACGTGCCATGCAATGGCGGGCGGAAGTCTGTAAACTACGCGCGCCGACGTCCAGCTCCATCAAGCCTGGCGGGCGGTCGCGGAGGATACCCTTGAACAGGAACAGCTCCAATATCCTGGCCGCCTTCGTCATAGTCAAGACCTGGTTGACCCTGGGTAGCACGCCAAGCGGCACGATAAAGTTATCGATCCACGAGGGGACTTCTCGCCCGTTGTATGCGGGCGACATCTTAAGGGAGGTGGTGGGCAGCCCAGGACATGGAGATGCAGTAGCTCACGTAAGCTAATCGGCACGTGCCTCATGCAATCCTATACGAAACGGCCCTCGCGCTGAAAGCCCGCCGATGTCTCGTCCAACGCGAACGAGTCGTTCAGATCAGCGAAGACGATCAGACTCGACCGCTCAGGGGTGGCGTCGAGCTGGGCGTTGACCAACTCGAGCAGCACGTCGACCGCCCTGCGCCATGCAGTCCGCGTGCCGCGGGGGCCAGGCGGCGGAAAGCACAACGCCACGATCGCGATGTCAAGCGAGAGCCACAGGTGACACGGACGAGGCCCGTCCGTCCGTGCGCAGAGACGGGTCCAGGTACAACGCGATGGAGTCTGCAGCCGAGGTCCCGACGCCTCAAAAACCTCCTGTTCTCGAGCCTCGCCCCTCAACATCCCAGAGACCCGATGTCGTGATCTTTTCAATACGCGACCCCCGAAGTCCCGTCACATTCCCCAGTGCCGGTCCTGAATCGTTGTTTGAACGTGCCCAGGGCCGAAAATATCAAAAACCTCCGGTCATGTTTTTTTTTCGACGCGGTATGCCACTGCTCACGCCTGCCGAACGGTTGGTGAATGGTCCTCTCCCGTGCCCGATATGCACAAAGTCGTGGTTGCCCACGCGCGTCTGTCTTCTGGCGGGGTCGGTGGGGGCCGCGTGAGGACGAGGAGGAGGAGGAGGAGGAGGAGGAGAAGGAGGAGGTTGAGGAGGACGGAGAGGAGGAGGAGGAGGAAAAGGAGGAGGAGAAGGAGAAAGAGGAGGGGGGGGAGGAGGAGGAGGAGGAGGAGGAGGAGGAGGAGGAGGAGGAGGAGGAGGAGGAGGAGGAGGAGGGAGGAGGAGGAGGAGGAGGAGAAGGAAGAGGGGGAGGGGGAGGAGGTTTCCCTCCTTCCTCTCCTCTTCGGCCTCGTCGCTGCGCTGCCTGGCCCTCCTTTCCGCATCTGCGTCGCTCGGTCCCTCCCCGCTCCTGGCTTCTCTTCTTGTTCCCTCCCTTCTCAGGTTCGCGCCCCCCCGCTGCCCTTGGCCTGCGATTCGCGCGCGTCGCCATGCTGTATGTTCGCTTTAGGCGACTTCGGCGCCTCTTGACTCTGTTCTCTCTCTCTCTCTCTCTTCCTCTTTCTGCCTCTCCTTTGCTTGTCTCTCTCTCTCTCTCTCTGTTTATGTTGTTTGTTTCCCCCCCTCTCTCTCTCGTTTTCGACCCACGAGGGTTAGCGCCTGCGGCGCCACCCGCGGAGTCAAACAGAGGGGGAGGTAGTGGAGGAGGACGAGGAGGAGGAGGGGCAGGCGGAGGAGGAGGAGGCGGAGGAGGAGGAGAAGCACACACAAGCGAGGAGGAGGAGGAGGAGGAGGAGGAGGAGGAGGAGGAGGAGGAGGGGGAATGTGGAGGAGAGGGAGTGATGAGGAGGAGCAGGGGGGAGACGTCAGGAGGGGTGTGGTCGCGCGATCCGTGGCCGCTGTGCGCTCGACGTCGCTGCCGGTGGTGCTCTCCTCGGAGCAGCAGCTGCTGCTGCGGTCGCCCTCGCGCAGCCTCCGAGGGATACAAGAACAG
Source organism: Prorocentrum cordatum (assembly GCA_963575745.1). Taxonomy (NCBI): domain Eukaryota; class Dinophyceae; order Prorocentrales; family Prorocentraceae; genus Prorocentrum; species Prorocentrum cordatum. The sequence goes on along the minus strand of CAUYUJ010018950.1, from coordinate 12,014 downwards.
CACGGCGCAGGTCCGAGAGAGCCGCGCGGAGCTCCGAGCAATCGTGCTCACACAGCTGGGCCTTGGCCAGAAGAGCACCCTTCAAGAGCACGAGACCCCCCTGTCGGCCAAAACAGACCGAACATCGCAAGGGCACCCTCCCCAGGATGCGCAAGAACATCCAACAAACAGAACATCTGAGGGCACCCTCCCCAGGGTGCACCAGAACATCCAACAACCAGAACATCCGAGGGCCCTCCCCGAACCGACCTCGATCTGATACATCGGTCCGACTCCATGCCGTTCTTGCCCCCTCGACTGGGGGGCAAGAGAACCCAGAATCGAATCGGCAAGTCGGATCGGCCACCGACATGAAGAGGTCCGACGGACATCGGCAGCCGAGTCGGGAAATGTCGAACTGGCAGACACCGGCAGGCTCGTAGGCCTCCATTGAGAAATCGGATCCCACATCCAAATCCGAGCCCGAATCCCAGACCCCCGACGTCATAATTGTTTCATGACGTCGACCCCCAAAGGTTTCGACCTATTCCCTGGGACTGGTTTGCCCTCCTGAGTCATTGTTTGCTGGTCCCGAGGCCTGGTGAGGGCCCCAGGAGGCCGAAAATTTGGGGAAGCCTCCCGTCACGATTTCTTCACCACTCGAGGGGGTCTGGGGTCGCGTCGGCATCGGAAGCCATCGGAATCGGATCGAAGCGAACCGCCTCGGAGAAGAGCCGAAGCGACGAGCCCTGGCAGGGGAGGGGGCGCCCGCCGCCCATGGGACGCACAGAGACACACTGATATACTGTGTGTCCTCCCTGGAGGCGCGCGTCCGACCCGAACATCTTTGAGCAGGGACCGACCGTCCCGGCATTCCTATAGTCATACCACGACATGCTCGTAGAACCCAGAAGTGTTCTGAGAACAAAAACAATGCTCTCAGAACATTGGCCCGCTATAGGCGAGCCGGGTCGCTCCGCCACTGCTTGACATATAGTATACCCATCTTGTAGTATATCGTTTCCCGAGCGCTGTGGCCAGAAAGCGCCCGCCACGACGCATATACTATAAGACTCCTCGGTGCGCGCGTCGCCCCTGGGGGGGCGACGCACATACAGTATCAGTATGTTGGGGTGACGCCGACGACTCTGGGATCTTCTGACCCGAGTCAATCCAGACCCGAGTCAGCAAGTAACCAAAAACTGCAATGCAGAACAAAAAACTGCAATGCAGGTCTTTGCAAACCCGGGTCAGCCAATAGGCGCGACCGCCTCGCGGCCACGAGCGGCTCGCTAACCCGGGTCAGCCAAAGGGGTTCTTCGCAGGATCCTGCAGGATCCGGTGCCCTGGCTGACCCCCGTCTACATTGACCCCCGTCTCAAGGCTCCCGACGGGGGCCATCCTCCCCTGGGCCCGGCCCCCCGAGGGGGAGCGGCGCGCCTGCGCCCTCCTGGGCCGCGGGCCAGGGGGGATGCGCACGGCAGGCTCGCGCGAAGGGCCGGCTTCGACGCTGGCTCCTTTTTAACTTAGGCCTGGCCTGTCCCCCCTTAATACAGGGGGATGTTGGACGAACCAGAAGCAAATCCCCCAAATGAATTGAAAAATGGTCAAAATAATCTGGAAGATCGTCCCCAGACTATTTTTGCGACTCTTCTTGGATCTTCCTCCTGCAGGGGGACAGCAGGCTCGACTTACAACCCTGGGCACCGCAGGGGCCGGCCAACCTCGAACACAAAGGAGCCCACACGAGGGCGATCGGCCGCTTCCGGAATCATGGGCGGTGTCCGAGACGTCGGATCGTTCCACATCGGCCGATTCGGGGACGCCGGCGGCGGCCGACTTTGCACGTCGGCGGCGGGGTCGCCGCTGGTCGCCGCGACACGAACCAACCGTACGGCATATTTCATAGAACAACTGCAACATACGAACACGGAAGCAGACAAGCACGGCGTAGCACCATGGTTTCCTATGGTCAGGGGAGGGAGCTCCGAGAGAAGCGTTGCGGCCGCTCCCGCGGCGAGGGGGAAATTTGGCTGCATTGCAACGGACGTCGCTTGCTCGTGCTTGGCCCCTCCAATGGTTACAGACACGTACCGCGACCCAGGCCGAGACCAAGAGGTTCGTGTCGTGACGACCCTGGCGTTGGCTTCGGACACCGCGTGAATCTCTTCAACCCTGAAAGATCGGTGGCTTCTCGATCGCCAGGTAGCTCCCGTATTGGCTGGTTGGCCACTGGCGGCGTTCAACCTTGAAGGCTCGCGGTGGGGTCGCCGCGGCATCGACACGGCACGAACCTACCGGAAGTTCAAAAGCATTCGAGGGTCTGCGAAGATTTCTTGGGTGGGGGCTGGACCTCCGTCCCTGGCGCGAGCAGCGCGCCAGGGGCGGCGCCAGCGTCGCCAAGGGTCCGGAGCAGATCCAAGGAATCCACGCGGACACTTGAACGTTCACGTTTCTCTCATCAGCTTGGAGTTCGTTTCTGTATTTTGGGCGATCATGGGCATTATAGCGGGGGTGCGGGCGGGGTATAATGTAACGACCCCCCCCGCCGCGTGGCTCCGGCACTACAGCCGCGCCCGCGCGCACGACGACGATGAGCGACGAGCGAAGAGCGACGACGACGACGACGACGCGACCAGCATGTAGGTGGCGACCTGCCCCACAGCGCCTGTGTACACCACAATGCTCGCGTGCACCACACCGCGCGTGTACACCACAACGCCTGCGTACAACGCAACAGCCGTGTGCGACGCAGCGCCTGTGTACGCCGCAGTGCTTGCGTGCACCACAGCGCCGGTGTACACCACAGCGAACGTGTAACACCGCAGCAACCATGTGCAACAAAGCGCCTGTGTACACCACAATGCTTGCATGCACCGCAGCGCCTGTGCACACCACAGCGCCTGTCTACTATGCGAATTCCCATGCGGCTCCTCACGCGGCGTGCGGATCCCTATGCACATGCGCATGCGCATGCCTATGCGGATCCCCATGAAATTTCCAATGCGGACCAGACTCCTAGTCGGATTCCTATGCGGACGCCGATGGGGATCCCGATGCGCACGGCGACAATACCCGGAACGCACGGAGGGGGAGGGGCGGTACGTTACAGGACGGGAGCCGGGGGGGCTATAATGCCCATTATGCCCAAAGCGATCAAGCACGCTCTTGTCTGCAGACCCGTGGCCTGTCGTGACCCCCCTCGTGGCCCCCAGTCGTGCAACTGCGTAAAGTTCTTTGGCGATTGTTTTATGCTGTTCCCTGCAGCGGTCGAAACTTGGGGAGGGGGGGCGGGTAACAGTAACGCTTGGGCTTGGGCGCGCGGGGGAAGGGGTGCGCTGCGATGTGGGGGAGGGGTCCAAGCCCCCCCCCTACGCATCGCATCCACATTGGACGCAACTCCATCAAACATAAATTCAGCAAACATCAACATAGCAAAAACATAACCGTTTCGCAAACACTTGGGTTGACACGCACACCTAAGCTGCGCGCAGGTTCCCCAATAATCCACGACGCGCAAAGCCAAATAAACTGCGACACCAAAAAACAGCAACAACATGTGCCACAAAACGATGAAGAAAGTGTGGCCCGAGAACACGTTAACCCCGACGCTGTCTTGCTGCTTTTTGTCCGAACGACCTGGCGCCCAGATGGGAGCCCACTCAAAGGAAATGTGTGACAGCCCCAAGATACGTCTATTCGTAGGTCGATGCAGTTCGAAAATGAAATTCAAAATATGTCCCCGACTGTGCTGCAGCAGAAGGTTCTACGTGTTCGTATATGTGTGTTTTTCCAGTTGGTATATGTTTGCTCTTCCTGTTGTCATGCTGTTCATGCGGATTGTGGGGTGTTGTCATTACCATTCATCTGGTTCGAAACTACCTAGAAATGATAATTGATGATGGGACACCTCATAAGGTTTCTGCCCGTTACGCTGCTGAAATCATCCTTGCTGTTCATGATGCGGCTGGTGCTCATGTCATCGGTGCTGTTCATGTGCTTGCTACGCTTTCGTGGTCATGACGCGGCTCCTGCTCAAGTCGTTCCTGTTCATGTGGTTGGGATGTTGTTGTGGCTGTTGCCATATGTATTGTGGTTGATACGGTGTTGTTATTTTGCTTACGTAGTTGATGCGATTGCTGCGGATGCTGCGACAGATCATCATCTCGTTGTTCGTGTCGACGCTGCTGTTCCTGAGATTGTGTTTGTATTATTGCGGTTCCACGTGTTGGTGTATATGTGTTATTCCTGCTGTCTTTAGATTGTACATGCGTATCTTGAGGACGTTAGCATGGAGGAGGTCTTACCTGGAAAGTCAAATTTGTGTTTGGAGACCTCTGCCCGCATTGCTCATGCGGCTGCTGCCCGATACTAATATGTTGTTGAGGGTGCCGCTGATGTGGCTGCTGCTGAAGTCAATGTATATATATATATACATATAAATATGTATGTTCATTACGCGGCTGTTCATCATGTCGCCATCGCTGTTCACATGGTTGCTGTGGCGGCTGCCATCGGTATTGATGTGGATATGGTGTTGGTAGTTATTCATCCTGGTATTACATAATCGAGGCGATTATTGCTGACGCTTCTCTTCAATCGTTGCTCATGTCACCCTTGCTGATCATGAGATGATATTGTTTTTGTTGCCGTTATACATGTTGGTGCGTCTGTATCTTTCCTGTTGCTGGTATATTGTCCATGCGGATATTGGGGTGTTCTCATTGTTGTTGATCTGATCTGTATCCCCAAATATGCTTTACCATGGCTGGCTTCTTACCTGGCAGTGGAAATTGATGATAGGAGACCTTTGCCGGCACCGCTGATGCGGCTGCTGCCCGTTAGGAGTTTGCTGTTGAGATAGCCACTGATGTGGCTGCTGCTGGAATCGCCACTCTTCATGATAAGGCGGGTGGCCATGCCTTCTCTGCTGATCGTATGATCGTAGTTTTGTGTTGGCCATGATGCGGCTGCTCTTCATTCCGGTGTTGCTGTTCATGTGATGCGTATGGTATCATAGTTGTTGACAAAAGTATTGTTTGTGAAATGGTGTTGCTAGTCATCATGTCGTTGCGTAGTTGACGCAATTATTGCTGGCGCTGCTAAATCAGTTGATCATGTCGTTGTTGCTGTTCCTGCGATGGTGTTGTTAGTACTGGTGCTCTGTTTGTTCACCAACCACGCTTCAACAAAAAAGGCTCTTACCTGGCATGGAGAATTCGTTATCGTCTACCTCTACCACCTTTGCTGATGTGGTTGCTGGTCGTGTCGCCGTAGCTGCCCTTCCTCATCCCAGCCTCCCGGTGCCCTTCCCCTCCTCCCACCCCTGCCTCTGCCCTCTGCAAGTCCTCATTCTCATTATCACCATTGTTACCCCATCGTTCTCACCATCGCCATCGCCATCGCCCACATCATCACCATCGCCATCATCAGCATCGTGCCTCTGCTCTCCGCGTGTGCTGAATTTCGGCGCACCTCTCAAACGTTTCGCGACCCCATGATTGGAGAGCTCCGCCGAAATCCCCAGTGGTTGCGTTCACATGCGCCCCGCGCCAATCTCGGCACACCCCTCACACGGTTCGTGACACCATAGGGACCTCCACCGAAGGCCCCACTGGCTGCGTTCACATGCGTCCCGCGCCCATGTCGCCACACCCCTCACACGGTTCGTGACCGCATAGGGAGCTCCAACGAAGGCCCCAATAGTTGCGTTCACATGCGTCCCGCGCCCATGCTGGCACACCCCCCACACGATTCGTGGCCCCATAGGAAGCTCCACCGAAGGCCCCAGTGACTGCGTGCACACGCGTCCCGCGCCCATGTCGACCCAACGGTTGCGTTCACATGCGTCCTGCGCCCATGTGGGCACACCCCTCACACGCGCGTTGCCGGGACTCCTTCGGGGCGACTGGCGCGTGTCGCGGGGACTCCATGCTGCGCTCCGCCCAGCGCCTCGTTCGCCCGTCGTCGCTCTGCCTGGCGGCCAATCCCTGGCCCGCTGTCGGCCAGCAAGCTCTCCCTGCTCCGCGCAGTGGACGACCCGCGCGCGTCGTGGGAACTCCGCGCTGCGCTCTGCCCGGAGCCGCGGCCACCAGAGGGCGGCCGCCAGGGCGAAGGAAACATCTGAGAATCCACCCTCTTGCTCCGCCCCCCCCTCTGCCCGCACCTCCCCGCGCCTCGTTCTTCTTGCGGCGCGCTGCCTGTGAGAGCAGAAGGCTATACCGCATGCGCTACTCGGAGTTTGCGCGCCCCACTCCTTCGTCTCATCTTTCCCGCGGTAGTCGCAGCAGCATATGGTTGGGTCCTTCGTCAGGCTACGTTTCTCGCTGTTGCCACTTTGCCTCTGAGGGCTTGCTTGTGTATGGCTGTGATGTTCTGGTGGATAGGCTAGGGGCTAGGCGCGCTGACCTTCGAACATTTGCGGCCCTCCTGGCGGGCCGGAGGCCTCTGCTGGCTGCGGGCACAGTGTGGACCGGGCGCTTTGGCTGTCGAGACGTGGCGACCCCGACGAGGATGGCGCTTCCCCCCGCGGGCTGGAGGGCTCTGCTGGCTCTCTGGGCCAGTCGCCTCGGCCGTCGGAAAGTGGCGACCCTCGCGGGCCGGCGGCCTCTGCCGGCTTTGTGGGCCAGCTGTGGGCCCGGCGCTTTGGCTGTCGCAACATGGCGACCAGGACGAGGATGGCGCTCCTCCCAGCGAGCTGGAGGGCTGCGCCGGCTCTGTGGGCCAGCTGTGGGCCAGGCGCTTGGGGTGTCGACAACACACGGCGACAACCACACAACGATGGCGCCCCTCAAGGTGGGCCGGATGCCTCTGCCGGCTTTGTGGGCCAGCTGTGGGCTGGGCGCTTTGGCTGTCGCAAAATGGCGACCAGGACGAGGATGGCGCTCCTCCCAGCGTGCTGGAGGGCTGCGTCGGCTCTGTGGGCCAGCTGTGGGCTGGGCGCGTTGGCCTTCGACAGCAAGCGGATACCCTCACAAAACGATGGCGCCCCACAAAGTGTGACGGAGGCCTCTGCCAGCTCTGTCGGCCAGCTGTGGACCGGGCGCTCTGGGCTTCGAAAGTATGGCGACCCTGACGAGGATGGCGATCATTCTGGTGGGCTGCAGGACGCCTCTGCTGGCTGTGGGCCAGCTGTGGGCCAGTCGATTTTGCCGCCAGCTGGAGGGTTCTGCCGGCTCTGTGGGCCGCCAGAAGTGGGCCTGGCGCCATGGCCTGCGAACTCTGGCGAGGCCTCTGCCTGCTCTGTCGGGCAGCTGTGGGCTGGACGCTCTGGCCTTCGAAAAGTGGCGACCCTCACAAGGATGGCGCTTCTGCCTGCTCTTTGGGCCAGCTGTGGGCCCGGCGCTCTGGCCTTCGAAAAGCGGCGACCCTCACAGAGATGGCGCCCTTTCTGGTAGGCTGGAGGCCTCTGTCGGCTCTGGCGACCCTCAGAAGGATGACTCTCCTCCTGGTGGGCCGGAGGCCTGTGCCAGCTCTATGAGCTAGGCTAGCCACTGGCTTGGCGCCTGAGCCTTCGAAAAGTGGCAACCTTCACGAGGGCCAGCTGTGGATCAGGCGTCCGGGCTTTCGAGCAATAGGCAGATTTGGAGTCGACGTTGGGGTGACTGTGTTTCTGTTTAGATATTTCCGTTGCCAAGGAATCCCTGCCGTGATACGTACAATCGTTATCGTTACTGAGGGAGGGGACGGGGGTGGCTTAGCCTGTGTAGCGACAGCTATGCGCCGCAGGGTAACACAAACACGATATCTTGAGATCTTCTGCCGCATAGCTCTCCTTTCAGAGCTAAGATCACGCCATACATCTCTCGCCGCATAGCTCACTCACACCAAAGCTTACACAAAAAAGTTACACAGCATAGCTCACGACGCAACGCTTAGGCCAACTAGCTTACACCAAAATATCGTGCCGCACAACAGAACTTGCACAGACTAGATTGGACCACACAGCTCACACGTTATAGCTTGCACAACATAGCTTACACCACACAGCCGACACCACACAGCTTGCCCAAAACAGCTGACGCCGCACAGCTTCCATCCCCCACCGAGCAATCACCCAACGTTCGGGACCCACGCCGGCTGACGCGTGCGCTCGTGTCTTGGATTGACCCTTCGAGCGCCCGGTGAGGGAGCCCCGGGGCCCCGAGCCTGGTGTTCCCTCGTGGCCCCCGCCGCGGGGCGCCCGGCGTGCACGGTGTGCAGCTGGAGCGACGTGCAAAGCAGCCCTGGCGTTGGAGGGGCACCCTGATGATGAGGCACGACGGGACCCCTGCTGCTTCGGGCGGGGGCCAAAGTCAGGAGGGCCAAAAACAGTAGGGACAGAGGGCCTGTCCCGCAGATGTGCCAGGCCAAGCCGCCCAGAATGGAGTATCCCTGATGCGAAGACGGGGACCTAAGTGAGGCCACGCCTTCACTGTGTAATTAGGGCAAGGGCTTCTGTTGCTATCGATGACCTGATGTTCTGCGAATTTGGGGCTCTCCACCTTGCAGTGGACTTCTTTTGGTGTAACTCCACGAGGCCTTGGTATCGGCGAAGGCGTGCATCGTGTATACTTCGCATCGGGGGATCGTGGCGTGCTCTGTTACTAACATGCGCTCGCACATCAGCGTCCTAAACCTCATCAAGGTGTTAGTTAACAAATTACGCGGATCCAGGATCTCGCCCACAACTAGGTCGTTTACAGGCTAGAACGGCTCTGGGCGTTGAAATAGCTCGAGAACAGCCCTGCGCCTAGGGGCCCTCCTCGAGGGCTTCTCCACTCGAGCGGAACCTCCTCCTCCTCCTCCTCCTCCTCCTCCTCCTCCTCCTTCCCCTTCCTCCTCCTCCTCCTCCTCCTCCGCCTCCTCCTCCTCATCATCATCCCCCTTCCTCCTCCTCCTCCTTCCCCTTCCTCCTCCTCCCTCCTCCTCCCTCCTCCTCCTCTCCTCATCTCATCATCATCATCATCATCATCATCATCATCATCATCATCATCATCCCCTTCCTCCTCCTCCTCCTCCTCCTCCTCATCCTCCTCATCATCATTATCATCCCCCTTCCTCCCTCCTCCTCCTCTCCCCTCCTCCTCCCTCCTCCTCCTCCTCCTCCTCCTCCTCCTCCTCCTCCTCCTCCTCCTCCTCCCTTCTCCTCCCCCCCAAGGCCAACCGTGTGCATTATCGTATCCTTCGAAGCCTGCCGCTCGCGCTGGCGGTGGTGCTCCCGCCCGACGAGCTGCCGGAGCCCTCCTTCGGGGCCGCCTCGAGGGCCTCGGCCACGCAGGCCCAGCCAGCGCTGGCGTCGAGCGGGCGGGGCACGCCTGGGGCAGGAGCAGGAACCCAGAGATCCTCGCGCTGCAATTGTTTGACGTGGGACTCCCCTGCGGGACCCTCTTGGGGCAATTCCGTAGCGAAGAGACGAGGAGAACGAGAAAGAGAAGGAGGGAGAGAGAGAGAGAGAGAGACAATGATGATGATGATGATGATGATGATGATGATGATGAGGAGGATGAGGATGAGGATGATGCTGAGGATGATGGTGATGGTAATAGTGATGATGATGATTGTGATGATGATGATTCTGGTGATTATGATGATGCTGATGATGATGATGGTGATGATGATGGTGAGGATGGTATTGATGATGATGATGCTGCTGCTGGTGATGATCATGATAATGATAGTGGCGATGATGATGCTGCTGATGATGATGATGATGAAGAAAAGGAGATCCTCCTCCTCCTCCTCTTTCTCTTGTTCCGCCTCCTCATCCTCCTCTTCGTCATCCTAAATTTCCTCCTCCTCCTCCTTCCGCAAATCAATTTCCTCTTCCACGGCGGACGCAATGACAGCCGTAGAAGAAATCTCAACAACATGTTCCTGGCGAGACGAGAATGGAGCCATGATGCGTGTGACGGGTGTGCTGAATCGGGCGCGGGTCCGCCATGCGGGCCTTGCCGCTGGGGCCTCCTCACGGGGCTACGAAACGTCTGAAACGTGTGCAGAATCGGGTGCGGATACGCCATGTAGACACTGCCGCTCGGGCTTTCGATGGAGCTCCTCGTTTGGCCACGGAGCGTGTAACGTGTCCGCCGAGTGGGGTGTGGGTGCGCCATGCGGATCCTGCCGCTGGGTATCCCTATGGGGCCACGAAGCGTGTTAGGGGTCTGCCGTAAGGCTCGCGGGTGCGCCATGCGGACCCTGCCGCTGGGTCCTTCGGTGAAGCTCCCTGTGGGGTCACGAAGCGTGTGAGGGGTGCGCCGAATCGGTGCGGGCACGCCATGCGGACCTTGCCGCTGGGACCGTCGGTAAGGTTCCCTCCCTATGGGGCCACGAAACGTGTCAGGGGTGTGCCGAACCGTTGCGGACCCTACCGCTGGGCCCGTCGGTGGAACTTCCTATGGGGCCACCAAACGTGTAAGTGGTGTGCCGAAGCAGGTTCGGGAACGCCATGCGGATCATGCTGGTGAGGCTTTCGGTGGAGCTCCGTGCGGGGCCACGAAACGTGTGAGGGGTGAGCTTAGTCGGTTGCGGGTGCGCCATGCGGTCCCTGCCGCTGGGGATCCCTATGGGGCAACGAAGCGTGTTAGGGGTATGCCGAAAGGGTCGCAGGTGCGCCATGCGGACCCTGTCGCTGGGCCCTTCGGTAGGGGGCCACGAAGCGTGTGAGGGGTGTGCCAAATTGGATGCGGGTACGCACGCCATGCGGACCCTGCCGCTCGGGCCCCCGGCGGAGCTGCGCATGGGGCCACGAAGCGTGTGAGGGGTGTACCGAATCGGGCGCGGGTACGCCATGCGGATCCTGTTGCTGGCGCCCTCGGTTGAGCCACCTCATGGTGCGACGAAACGTGTGGACGGGAGGAGGAGGTGGACGGGAATGTGAAATTTGAGGTGAAGCGCTGCGCTGCGGATTCACAACGAGGACCCAACACCACAAAATGGTTGGGAATCGCAAAATCAAACCAATCCTGGAGGACTAATTACCCGTTTCGGCGTTGGACGTCCTTCCATGAGATCCTGGCGTTGCCACTGTTTCCACTGCGGGCGATTTTGCCTTGTTTCGGGCCCCGGGACCATCGAAGAGCGGTCCGGTTTGAAAAATGCCGCCAAGATGGGGCCAAGGGCTCCGGTCATGACTTTTACGATGTTGCAGATTTTCGTCACTGCGTCGGATCTCAGGAAACAGCTGAACGTGCACTGGCTCCTCGAGCACTCGCGTAGGCGATCGACGACTTCTCCGTGAATCTGCTCACGCCCGAACCCGACGACGGGCCAGAGTGGCGGCATGAATACAGATCTGGCCTCTGGAGCAGAGTTCTTGCCCATGCCCTGCTCCCCCTGGCGCCCAGAGTGGGAAGTCAGCAGCAGGTGTGCAGACCGAACGTTGATTTCAAAAAATAAACAGCTGCACGACCACAGGATCTCAGAGCCCTCGCCCCGTCTTCTGGGGGTTGGCGCTAGGCTCTCCTCGCCTCCAAAACCTGGGCAACAAACATCGACCGCGATGGATCGGGGATCTATCCGAGATCTCGCGGCTCTGGAGGATGCATCGGGTGCGGGACGCTCTGAGAGCGTCCGGAAACGCTCGGAAATAACCTATCCCAGAGCTGGGCTCGGCCGACCCATGGCGGCGCCTTCTCTGAGATTCGACGTTGCAAAGGAGCTGCAGCATCACCAAAAAATACGACCCGAGCCTCAGGCCATATGTTTCTGCTGCACGTTTCGAGCCAGATTGGATCGCTGGTGCAGTCCTTGCCTCGCCGCCGACGCGTAAAAAGTGTCGAGCCAAATCAAGGGCTCCCAGCTTCGCGCTTCGCGCTGCGCGAAGCGCGAAGAACTTCGCGCTCTCGCGCCGCCTCCCAGGGGAGAAGAGGCGGAGAAGGAGGAATCGGAGCCGAACCGCGGGGCGCGAAGCGCGAAAAACTCCGCGCCCTCGAGGGCGCCCTTGCAAATCGAGCTGTGCTGGCCCCCAGGCCCGTCATTGAAAGAAAGTCCAGCACGAGACCTCCTCCTCCTCCTCCTCCTCCTCCTCCTCCTCCTCCTCCTCCTCCTCCTCCTCC
>CAUYUJ010018949.1:759420-810773 GCA_963575745.1 Prorocentrum cordatum | reverse complement strand
CCTCCTCCTCCTCCTCCTCCTCCTCCTCCTCCTCCTCCTCCTCCTCCTCCTCCCCCTCCTCCTTCTCTTCCCCCCTATGGCAAAGGTGGTGTGAAATCGGCCCCTCATTTTCGGCGCCCAGGGGGCGCAGGCAGGGTGCCGCGGCGGGAGCGCCGCCCAGCCGGTCCTGAAGACGGCGGTCGTCTGGAACTCCGACGGGGAGCATCGAAGGACGAAAAAGATGCAGCAGCAGAGACCGTCGGATGCTCGCCGGGATTTCACGCAGCGGCGCTGGACCCCCCTCCCTTCTGCACGAACGAAATGGGCACGGAAAGAATGGGTGCAATGCCCAACAGCGGATCTGGTTCATTTTGAACCGGACTCGCTGTCCACGCCGCCGCGGCCTGTGTCCATTCGAGACAGAAGGCTGCCTGCCCAACAGCGGCCGCTGGTGGTCTGGGACAACATTTGTTGCTGGGCATTGTGCCCATCCTTTCCGCACCCATTGCGGGCGTCCAAAGCCCTGGCGAGGGGGGGCCCACCGCCGATCCCGGAGACCCGTGCGGACCGCCGAAGGTCTGTGCCCGTGCCGTCGTTCGTCCCTCCGGAGCACTACCACAGCTTCCCGCTCCGGGTGGCGATCGGCGCCGAGCGCGACTGCTCGGAGGTGGACTTCGGGGCCACGTTCGCCAACGACGAGCAGCTGCGGATCTGCCTGCGCTGCGACTGTGCAGGCGGCCTGGAGGTAACGCTGGCCTCGGTGAGGCGCGCTCGGGGCGGCGGGGCCTCGGACCTCCGGGAGCAGGCGAGGGTCTTGAGCAGTCATGCCCTGGTCGGCGACTCCGACTGGAGCTTCAGGCCGCTCGTCAGGATGTATGGCAGCTCGAGTTCTACGTTCGTATCTGGGACGCTGCGGTGGCAGTAGGCATGTTTTCAAGCCGCGCGCGCCTGGAGCTGGCCGCGTGTCCATCCACGTCCACCTGCAAGCCTCGCCTTCAAGGCCCCTGCGAAAGTCACCGGGAGGGCACGCGGGCAAGTATCTCACCTTACCCAAGCTCTGTCCATGCACAGCCGAGTGGATTCTCAATGACATGTGCTCTACGGAAGCTTGCCCACACATCCAGATCAGCTATCCCAGAACGTTGGGAGCGATTTTCCACGGCCCAACCGTTGCCGCCAAGCAGCCTGTGAAGCACCCACTTGGAACCGGTGCTCACCGGCTCCCTCCATGTAAACCTCCGGATGTGGAAAGTTTGCGCGATCGATTTGTGAGGAGTGCGTGGTCTTTCGTTCCTGAGCTGCAGCGCGACAGGCAGTCTGTTGCCCGCTTGGATCAAGACATCCTCTTCTCAGGCCGCCGACGCCACTGCCTGGCATCATCACCACCGCTACCGCGGCTGATGGCCATTTTACCTTCGTCTTCGGTGCCGCCATGGGGCTGTCACATCTTCAACGGCGCGCCATTGCCATCGGACCATCACGTTCGACCCGTGGCGCTGCAGATCGCACACGAGTCTCTTGGCGCACTGCGCGCACGCGTAGGCTCGCTCCTGTGAGGCACCCTGCATTGCGTTCGTGCTTGCTTGAGGCTGGGGGCTCAAAGCGTCTCCCCTGAGATCCGACATTGTCGAAACATGCAACAACGCGGAAAATCAAGACTGGAGCCTTCGACCCCGTCTTTCTGGGGAATTTTCCAAGCCGGATCGATCTGCGATGGTCCTGGGGCCCAGAACCTGTCGACGACGTCCAGTGTGACAAATTTGGTATCGGCCGGATCTCAGGGTCTGAAGCTGTGCCACCGGGAAGCGGTGGTTCGGTGGGACGCCTCAGGGACGCAGTGCCTAGTGGACTTGCCGGCTGCTCTTGCAGAGGACAAGCACGTACGAATTGGCATTGCGCGAGCGTCGCTTCCTTCGTGCCCCTCCTTCTCCAAGGTGGTTGTTTTTCATTGATTGTTTTGCCGATCGGCGCGGGCCCTCGCACCGCTCCCTCCCCCTCCCCCCCCCCCGGGGTAGATCTTGGCTGTTTTGGCTCCTGTTTCAAGCAGGTGGAGTCTCCCCGACAGGACGCACTGCTGCAGACAGTCGCATCGAGCAGAGGTCCGGAGCCAGAATCCCCCCCCCCTCCCCCATCCGCCCACTGCTGAAACGCCGGACAAGAGAACGCTCACAAGGAGGACACTGAGAGTCCCGGTTCGTGCCCGTGTCGAGCGTGGCGGTGCGCGCGACGCCTGCGCGCGCGCACTGCCCTCGGCCGCTGGGGGCCCGGCGAAGGGCGGGCGTCTGGCGCGGTGCCCTGCCCGTGTCCCGCCAGTTATGCCAATTGTGTCCCGACTGGTAGCGTTGTGTCGGGCCTGTCCCTCTACAGGGGGAGTATTCAAAAATAGTCAAAAAATAGCGTGCGGACTATTTTTTGTATTTTTGAGCATGTTTGGGTATTTCTGGGGGTATTTGAAATTTTTCGCCCGAAATCCCCCTGTAGAGGGACAGGCCCGACTTAATGGCAGCGTTACGGTCAACCCGCGTAGTAAGGATGAGCGGCTTTCCCAGGTTACCCTTGCATTCTGTTGCTCCAAGCGTGCTCGAGAACCAAGTCCCAGCAGAACTCCGAGCACCCAGAAAAGTATCGAAACAGAGTCGGAACGAGTATCGCCTCCCAGAGCCCGACACGTGAAAACTTTCCAGTTTCGATACAGTCTTGGTGCTCGAATTTTGTTGTCTGGTGATTCAGGCCACAGTCGGTTGGAACATCTTTACCCTTGAAGCCTTCCCCTTGGGCCCATCCTTGGCCTCTTCTGCTCGCCGCGCCCCGCTCGCAGAGTGTCGCCATGGCCTTCCTCTGCCTGCCCCACGGGGTCGACCCGTGTGATGAGGACGCACGCTGAGGATGCCAGGGCCTTGGGGGCCTTGCGCGTCCGCGCGATTCCGTCCTTCGACTGCACTCGCGCATACGTCAGCATCTGGGTCCCGATGAGGGAGCGCCCATTCCGCGTCGATGCACCGCCGACCGGCGTCGACTGGCGTCGACTCGCGAGAGCCCGCAAGATGGATCGAGGGGCTCCCGTCCCAGCTCCAGTTTTTCATCCTGAGTCTTTTTTTGACGGCCCCGGGGGGCCCGGGGAGGGCCGCTAGAGGCCGAAAATCGTGAAAACCTTCCGTTTTGATTTTTTCAGCCGGCCGTGTCTTCTTTCGCCCACGCGCTCCGGCGTATGGCATGAGCAGCCTTTGGAACTCTGGGGAGCGGAGGCGCAGCGCGTGCCGTGTTCAAGACGTCTGTGCTCCCACGGTGCGCGCTGGCGTGGCACGCGCTGGCCACCGCCCTGGCGACCGCCCCCTCGCCAGACGCACGCCTTCGGGGCCTGCGCGTTGAGCTCCGCACCGGGGCGGCTGGGGCTCCCGCTTGGCATCGCTCGGACGTGTGCATTTTTCCTTCGGCGAGGACCATCGAGGAGCATCCTTGATCATCGAGAAAGACCGCGCACGAAACCGAAAAAAGCAGAGGGAATGGACGTCCGAGCGATGGCCAGTTGCCGCGGAACGCGGAGGGAGCGCCGCCGAGCACGCGCCGAGGAGCCTCGGCGCGCGCGCGCTGCGCGGGCGCGGGCGTGCCCCCTCCGGTTGCACCCCCCCTCGCGCGCGCGCCGCAGCGAGGGGAGGACGGCGCGGGGGGCGGGCGAGGACCCCATTGCCGCGCAGTGCCGCCGCCAGGGCGAGGGGGGGGGCGAGGAGCACGGAGCGCGCGCGCGCGGGCGGGCGGGTCGTGCTCCAACCCCTCCTCCTTGTGCCCCCCGCGCGCGCGCGCGCCGCCGCGAGAGGAGGACGGCGCGGGGCGGGTGAGGCCCCCCCCCCTCCCGCTTGCCGCGCAGTGCCGCCAGGGGGGGGGGCACGGAGGGGCGTGCCGCGGGCCGCGGGCCGCGGCGGGCCGCGATGTACTCCTCCTCGCTCGTCTCCCAGGCGCCCCGCGCGCCCCGAGCCCCGGGGAAGCAGGAGGTACGGATGCCGCTGCCCTTCCTGTGGGCTTGTTTCTCACCGTCGCCACCAGAAGTAGGAGGAGAAGGAGGGCCTCCTCGTCCTCCCCTTCTTCCTCCTCCTCGGTCTCCACCTCCTTCCCCCTCCAACTTATGGTGGTGGTGGAAAATAGGTCCATCACTTCCGTCGATGCCACGCCTGGATTCGCCGCGGAGCCCGTGGCCAGAGCGCACCCAGGGAGAGGTTTGTGGAGTGGCGGTCTTGGTGGCTTTTCGCAGGCGGTGTTTCTTCCCCCGCACTCCCCGAGTTCTGCTCGGAGAGGTCGGCCGTCCAGACAAGGGGGCGAACCCTGGGATACACCCAGGTGCCCATTCGGATGCACCCCTAGCGAGGATGGACGCCCCCCCCAGGCTCGGGCCCCTCATTTCTGGTCCAGTCGAACACCCTCCCAAACCAGCGACTGGGGCCTCCACATCCCCCGATACCTCCCCCCCCACACCCCAGGGTCCGCGCCCGCTCTCCGCGGTGGCAGTGTGCTCTTCCAGCCCGGCGGCCGGCCTCCATCCGCGGGGGTGGGGGCGGGACTCCAGGGATGCGCAGGGCAGCCAGGAGAGAGAGAGAGAGAGAGAGAGAGAGAGAGAGCAGGACGGGGAGAGAGCAGAGGCGCGCGCGCGACGACGAGAGGCGAGCGACGACGGCGACGACCCCACGCCGCCCTGTCTCAAACAGGCTGCCCCCCCTCTTCTCACTTCGGCCTCTGCGCCGGACGCGGGGCCGCGGGCCGGGGGCGGGGGGCCCCCGCCCTCGGGGGGTCGAGCCCGCAGCGCCCTCGGCGGGGTGCGGCGGGAGGTCCGCGGCAGCTGGCGGCTCCGCCTGCACCCTTCCTCGTTTTCCCGTTCTTGGGCCGCCTGGGAGGCCCTCATCGCCACGGCTGGATTCGCGGATTCTGGTCGGAGCGCACCCCGGGAGGGGTCGGGGAGGCAGCGGCATCGTGACCGTATGGTTTTTCCCCACGAGAGGTGGACGTCTTTCGGGATTTAGGCTTTCTCTGGAGCGAGCCTTGAGCGATCGTGGGCGCGATGGCCCCGCAACACGAAAGTGCGGTCGCGGGCTGCCCACGCGAAAGGATGCCCCATGATGAGTTTACATGGGCGGACGTTTGCATATTCCTGGCACGACCCTAAGCCCAGAGTGCTGCTTCCAATGGTGGTGGACGTCGGGGTACTGCTTTCCGTGAAGGCATACGGGCGCAGTGCAATTAAGTGCGCAGTGCAATTGAATGGTCTGCGATGCAACGAAAGAAGCTGCAATTTAGCTCATAGCATCGCAACGCATGTCGTCACACCGTTTGGCATCCCACGGCGTTGCAGAATTGCGTCGCATAGCATGATGCAGCCTGGCAGACACGACCACATCACAGCATACCACTACACTTCATTGTACATCACGTTGTAGCATGGCGCTGCCCATTGCATACCACAGAATCGCATAGCCGCACATGGCAAAGCATAACATATCACAGCGCTTGGCGGCCAGTAGACACACTCAAATAATCATAACATCCCGGGAGAAGGCCCGGAGGCCCAGCGGTGATTTGGCATCACAGCACCACGGAACGACATGAGTATTGACCCTCGGGCAAAGCTTCATTGGGGAACTGACAGCGGTCACGGTTTCTCCTTCACATCCTGGAGGTGGGTGCTTTTGTTTTCCCGGGCAATGCCGGTCGGTATTCTCCATCCATCTCCTTCTCTTCCCCCCCTTTCGTCTCTCCTATTCACTTCACCCCCTCTTCACCTTCCAATCGACCTCTTTCTTGCACTCTGGTTTCCCAGGCTTGACCCCCGCATAATGTTGTGATACTATGATGTGGTGCCCGCAGCCGTGGTGTTTAATGTAGCTATGGCGATGGAGATGTATACGGCGATATATCAAGCCACAGGATGTTCTGGTTTAGACTCTAGTGCAACATGTGTGCCTGAATGCGGCACACTTCGTTACATCATGCTGTGGTGTTATATGATATGCTTCAGTGCGGACGCGTGATCTGTCACGCTATGGTGTGCCCCGAGGGGGCCCGAACGGTTTTCCGTTCTCCCTGCGCGTTCCCGGCTGGATTGAGGGATCGGCCTCTGGGGGTGACTCTTGGGGACGCCACTTGTCAGGCGATCCCATCGCAACGCCTTCATGCCGACATCCCAGGTTGTAGCGGACTGCTTGTGGCAGTGGTATACACATGTCTAATGCGCAGTAACGTACCCGTCACCATAACGCAGTCCTGTGTTATGAAGGTTTGTATGTATGTATGTATGTATGTATGTATGTATGTATATGTATGTATGTATGTATGTATGTATGTATGTATGTATGTATGTATGTATGTATGTATGTATGTATGTATGTATGTATGCGACCCCCTTTTCGGTGCAGCCGTGGTCCAACACGTGGCATTCGCGTTTTATGCAATACGGCGTTCCTTTTCTTGTCAGTCTAGAAACGCACATGTGACTAGCGTTGTCTGAGAATGTCTCCAGATGCTCTGCCAGGCCCTCACAGCACTTAGTTACACGAGGAGGGGCATGTGTATGACTTGCCTCCCACACAACGGCTTGATATCGCGCTGCCGGCCCGTCTTATGTTGGTATGCGGAGGTCGGATGTGCCACGGAACCATGTGCAAAGCTATGCTATGTTGTGTGGTTGGAGTCAGTTTTATGTTCGATGTAGCTCTGAATGTATGTTTAAAACACAAGATATTGAAGGCTCGCTCCGCTTCGACTGAAATCTTGGCCCACGCGTCGCCCATGAAGAGTTATGGGCCCAAGGGAACTCAAGAGCAGGAATGGTCCGAGGGGGAAGCAAAACCCCAGACACAACAGTTGGCTGTGCTCTCCCTCATGGAGCCGTTTTTTCGAAATGTTTGGGGGTCGCCGTTGTGAGACAGAATCCCTGACTGGAGAGGCTTCCAATACATCTGCCAACAGCAGTTGTGAGCTTGCACGATAATCAGGATAAGGCAGTGGGGTCGGGAGATCAATAATGAAAAGACGAGTGCGTTTCCGCCTCCGCCTTTCCGCAGGGCTCCGTTTGCTCCTCCTCTTCGTCCTCCTCCTCCTCCCGTTGTTCGGGTTGCTATTACTCCCCCCTTTCTCCTCTTCCTCCGCCTTCGCGGGGCAGGAGTGCTATTTTGTTCGGATCGCTCTGAAGACCACCCATAACGGCTATAGCTGGGCCCCTCTGGTTGTGGTCGATGCCTTTCGGGCCCACGTTTGGGCAATCTTAATCGGGCTCTTCGGGCTCCGTAGGGGCCCTCTTGCAATCTCTTCTTGCAGCTGGTTCGTTGTGCCCATGGCCGGAGCGATCATGGCTCCGTGGGGAACCTTCTTGGGCCGTGTTCGGTTCCTCCGAAAGGCCTCCTTTGGCCTGCACCCATTCTGCCCACTCCAGCCTGGCCTCCCCCTGTTGGGCTGCACTGGGCCTCTACAGCTGGCCCGTATCATAAGGATGCGCGATGAGGATGTTGGGGCCTTGGACACCCATTTCGAAGCTTTTCGAGCGGAGCGCGGCCAACGAAAGTGGCCAAGGATGGACCCAGGAGGCAAGGATGCAAGGGTACCCTTGGGAAGGATGCCCATCCTTGTTATGCGGGTTGACGGTGCTAGGCTCTTTCGACAACGTCTTGTCACGATCCTGGGACCCTGGAGGCTGCGAAACCCGAAGAGGCGCTCGCAACTTTCGGTATCAATGCACGTTTCCATGATGATTCCGTCCCTCCTGGACACGTGCGTGTTCGGAGCCCCCGTGGGCCGTGCTGGGATACTTTTTCGACCGTCCTGGCGCGACCCGTGGCCGTCTTTGTCTGTCAGGGCCGTCTTGGGGATCCCTCGGGGCCGTTTTGGGTGCCCTCTTGCGACCATTTGACCTCCTTGGGCCACTGAGAAGCCGTCTACAGTGGGGGCGCCCATCAAGAAACCATCTGAGTTTCGTCAGGGTACCCTGGGTTTCTTCTCTCCTCGCGCTGCGCGGTGACTTCCCGCAGCCATTGAAGGAGCTGCGGCGTTCAGGGTGCTCCAGGTTTCCCCTCAGGTGCACCTCGCGCACGGGTTCTCAGGGTTGGGTTTCTTGCGAGGGTTTCTTGCGGCCGCGCCCACACTGTAGGGCCGTATGGGGGACTGGAAGCGGGCGTTGGCTGTCCGAGGCCGTCTTAGGAGCTCCGCAGGGGGAGCGATGGCGTGATGCCCCCCCCCTCCGCACCCCGTGTGTAACGGTGCCGGTCTGATTGGAAGCCCCTTGGCAGCCTCTTGGGGTCTTTCGGGAGGTCTCTCGGGATCCTCTTGGATGCATGTTCGATGCCTCTTGGGTTCTCTTGGGGCCTCTCGCGCGCGTCCAGGAGGCTTCAAGAAGCCTCTCGAGGCCCAGTTGGTTGACCCGGCTACCTGGGGGCCTCTCATGGGGCGCTTTTGGATGCGTTTGGGGCCCTCTCGGGTGGGGCTCTTGTGCCGTCTTGGGGCCCTTTTGGGCTCTATTTGGGCCCTCTTGGGGGCCCCTTGGGCCGTCTTGGGGCGATTTTGGGAGGGCCTCTTGGGCTGTGTACGAGCGTAGAAGCTTGGAAAGGCGAGATCGCCAACACATTCCACCAATCAACATGGAACCATTGGGTCCTTTGGCGGTATTCTTGGAGCCCTCTTGCGGCGCCTCGGGGGCTTATTGGACCGTCTTGGCACCTGTGCCGCTGGGTGTCCTCGTGGCGTCCCAGGAAAACAGGCGGGTTGGCAGCCCGATCGTCACCACAGTTCGACGGGGCTGTGGGGGAGACTCTTGCCCTGTGGTTGGCCAGCCACAGTAGGTGCGGGCCCGCCGTACCACCCCTGAGAGGCCCGATGGGGTTACTCGAAGGGGTCCCCCGACGTGGGGGGCGCGGGAACTTAAGTCCTTGGGCAGCGGAGCCTCCGCTGCTTGAGGCCAGCGGCCAAGTGGGGGTGGTGCCGGTGGCCGTGTCTCGGGGTGGCATCTCGAGGCACCTCGCAACGGCGGCGCGGATAACGCCTGGGGCGGGTCCGTGCCGCCGTTCGTGTTGCGAGGCCCGACTGCATGTGAATTCATGCGGGCACCTTGGGCACCCCCCTTCGGGTTGTGTCGCCCAGGTGTTCTGTCCGGGTGAAACAAAAGCTTCCTGGACCGTCTTGAGGACATCTTGCCTTTTGCAGCGTTCTCGGGCTTTCTTGAAGGCTTTTGCAACCTCATGGGCGTTTGTTTGGATACTGCCAGCCAGTCTCGGGGCTTCCTGGGGGGCTTCGGAGACGGGGGGATCGGCGTGATCCCCCCTCCCCCGGATCTCGTGGGGGGCTTCAAGATGCAATTCTATAGAGTGCAAGAATATGTGCGTACGTCTACAGAGGTCGGGGGGGGAGGTCGCAGTGGAACGGAGAGCCCCCCCACCAGGAAATCGGTTTCGGTTTCGTGTTCGTGTCGTGCGTGCGGGCGAGGCGAAATTTCGTGTGCGCGCGACAGGCATGATACCGCTGTGGCTAGGGCCGTGGAGCCGTTTGAAAGCCCCGCACCCGGGCGCGCGGTGGCCCAGGGTGCCCCGCCGGTGGTGCGGGAGAGCCCCGTCGGTGGTGCGGGGGTGCCCCGCCTGTGGTGCGGGGGTGCCCCGCTGGTGGTGCGGGGGTGCCCTGTCGGTGGGGGGGCTGCCCCGTCGGTGGCGCGACAGTGCCCCGCCGGTGGCGCGATAGTGAGATCGATAATGAGATCGATAGTGAGGTCCATAGTGACATCGATATTGAGATGTGTGGTGAGATCGACTGTGAAATCGATCGTGAGACCGATTGTGAGATCGATACCCCGTCGGTGGCCCAGGTTCCCCGTCGGTGGCGCGATAGTGAGGTCGATAGTGAGATCGAAAGTGAGATCGTCTGTGGATTGAATACTAAGATCGATAGTGAGATCTTATTGAGGTCGATTCTGAGACCTGTGGTGAGCTCGATCGTGAGACCGATTTGAGATCGATGCCCCGTCGGTGGCGGGGGACGGATCGTGACGCCAATACCCTGCACGAGAACTTTACGTAATTATACAACGCAGGTGCACGACGCCAAAAGGTTACGCCAAGACAAGACGCAAACATTCTACGCAATAGAACTTCGCAGCCGCAATACGCAAATTCATTTTGCGACACCACGACGCAACAACATGACGCGAACATGCAACACACAAGCACTACGCAAACACACTACGCAACAACCCTGCGCAAATATCGAACGCACATACGCGAAGTGATACACTTAGGCGCGCCTCCCGATAATGAGATTTGTGGTGAGATCGGTCGTGAGATCTACTGTGAAACCGATCGTGCGATTTGTTGTGGAATTCACGATGAGATCGTTCGTGGGATCTATAGTGGGATCGGCACTGATATCGATATTGATATCGATTGTGGGGTCGCTTCTTGGATTGCTGTGGGACCGATAGTGATGTCGATGGTGATCTCGACTGTGAGAGCGATACTGGGACCGATACTGGGAACTATTGTGATATCGATAGTGAGTCAGCACGTTAGATCGATAGTGAGTTCGACTGTCAGATCGATGGTGGGATCGAATGGGAGATCGATCGTGCGATCTAGTTTGAAATCGATCGTGGGATCGCATGTGACATCGAGAGCGCGTGTGAGTGTCAAATCGATAGTGCGATCGATTGTGAGATCGGTAGAGATATCTGTTGTGAGATCGATCGTGGGATCGATTGTGAGATCAATCGGGAGATTTGTTGTGATATTGAGACTTTGATCAATGTGGGATCGATTGAGTGAGACGTTAGTCCCGCCTCCCCCCCCGCACCTTCATATCACCCGAAGGGGTGGTCGTGTAGGCTTGTTATTTTGCGTGGTGCAATGGCACACCTTGCAATGCAATGCTGTATCAAGTCCCTGCTGTGCTGTAGCAGCTAGCACTCCCCCTGATTTGCACTCAGTGTTGTCGGCTTCACATGTTTCCAACTCCTCTTGTTGCGGCTGAACGCGCATGACGTCTGTGTGATCTCTTCTCGGTGCTGTCCGTCGGTCGGAGGAGCATCAGAGATGCAAACAAACATTTGGAGGGGGCTGGTGGGCAGGGGTTCTTGTATCGGGGAAGGAGGAGGAGGTGGGGGAGGAGGAGGTGGGTGGATGCCCGCTTGCTGGCTGACTCCATCAATGCTGATGATTTGCTTTCTTACTTCTGCGTCGTAGGGGGATTGAGGTTGGGGGTGCGCCCGAAAAGAAATCATGCGAGGGGGATCAAGATTTGTCGCTTCTCTGGGGAGGACCGTGGGGGCGGCTGCATCTTTCCAGTGTCGACGTTTCGACTCCTCTCCGGGCAGTTGTGGAGGGTGGCATTCCCCCCTCCCCATCCCATCAAGCATCGCAAGAGACGGGAGGGAGGGGGGGCTGCAGCTTCATGTTTCCGCCGCAATCCCTACGCATAGCGAGCTCCCTTCGGTCGCGATGCATTCGTTCGTCGTGCTATGGCAAGACAAGCCGCCCTTTGCAGGTGGGTTTCAAGCAGGCCGCCGGGACTCCCATCGTGGGGTCGCTGAAGTCTCGCGCGGCGGCGCTGGGTATCATCCCGGAGGGGAGCTTCGCATCGCGGGGCTCTGCTGAGGAGCGTCCAGACGTGATGGGCGAAGACAGGGAGGATCAGATAATTCAGGGGAGGGCGGCAGAGGGGAGGAGGGAAGGGAGGAGGGGAGGGGTGGCGGATGAGAGTCAAAAGACGACACAAACCCGCCGCGAAAATCTGCACACTTTTGGAAGCAGAGACCCTCAGCCCATCAAGTCGTCGCGGAAGAAGCGACATCCTCAATGGAAAGATTGAGCGGTTTCATAATTACGTGTATTGGCGCCGTTTGAAGGATTGGGATGGAGGCCCTGTCGCACCAAGGCAGCCCGCCTCTTCTTCTTAGCTCTGGTGCGCGGGGTGGGGGAGGGCACGCAATCTGAAGATCGAGCCGCCGATCAGGGCCCAGATTAACCCCCCCGGCACGGTTCGCAAGAGCCGCTGAGGAGGAGCCTTTCGTGCCAGTTTCACGCCTTTCTTTTCTCCAAGTGGGAGTTGCGCCTTTCGGCGGCGAGCTAAGAAGGAAAGTGAGAAGGAGAAGGCCGTCTCAGAAGGCGGCGGGACTTCTCAGAAGCCCTCGCGCCTTCTGAGAAGTTGTTGTGTCTTCGGGGGAGGCTTAGAACACTTTCCAGAAGGCCGGGAGACATCCGAGCCTACTGAGAAGGCCCGCCTTTTCTCACTCCCCCCCGAGCTCGCCGCCGAGCCTTCGCGAGCCACACACACACACACCCACACACTCGGCATGCTCTGGCGCCCCGAGCTTCGCAAACCTGTCGGCCCAGAGGTTACCGACCCACCACCCGCGCGGGATCCCCGGCCTGGGCCGCCCCGGGGCTGTTGCGTATCGCGGTGCAGCTGCCCTCGGTGCAGCTGCACTCGAGGGATCTCGGGGCTGAGGTCCCATGAGTGTCCTTCCCAGGGGGAGTTCTGAGTGCTCCCGTTCTGTGTGTCCTTCCGAAGGGGAGTTCTGAGTTCCGAAGGCCAATAGCTGTGTTCTGAATGCTTCTGTCGGCGGCGAGCCCAGGGGGAGAGTCATAAGGGGCGGGCCTTCTCAGACGGCTTGGAAGTCACCCGGCCTTCTGGACATCGTCCTAAACCTTCACCGAAGACACAGAACAATTCCCAGAAGGTGCGAGGGCTTCTGAGAAGTCCCGCCGCCTTCTGAGAAGGCCTTCTCCTTCTCACTTCCACCCCTCGCTCGCCGCCGATTCTGGTATGCGAGGGAAGGAGCAGAACCGCCCACCTCTCCGCTTGATTATCTTCGAAAAAAACGGCATGAACGTAAGCTGTTGGCGCTCCGCGCGGATCTCTGGGATCCGCGCTGGGCCCCCCGGGCGGCGCCTCTGGCGCCACCCCTGGCGCGCTCCGCGCGTCAGGGAGGGGGGTCCAGCGCAGATGCAGGAGATCCGCACGGAGCGCCAGAAGTTTATGGCGTTTTTTTTCGGCTATGTCTGGGCTCCTGGGGGAGGGCCGCACAGCGCTCGCACTGGCAGGGGGCGTTCCTTTTTCCGCACGGCTGGCCACCCATCTGTGGGACGTCCTTCGAGTATCGAAAGGCGTTGCCATCTCTTCCTCGGCGGAAGGCGGCGGAAGTAGAACGAGGCTACCTCCGCCAGCGGAAGCCAGCGGAATGCTGGCGGAAGGTCCTCGCCTTGGAGGCTCGAAGGCGTTGCCGTCTCCTGGCATCGCTCGGACGTGTGCATTTTTTCGGCGAGATCCATCGAGGAGCATCCTTGATCATTTGGCGAAAAATCCACGCAAGAAACCGAACAAAAAAACACGTGGAATGGACGTCCGAGCGATGGCGAGGTCTCTTCCTCGGCGGACCTTGAGATCCCGGCGTCTCACTGTTTCTCGAGCCGGGCGTCTCCGCCTTGTGGGGCCCGCGGGGAGCTGCACATGTCGACCCGGCGCGAGGGGTGACGCAGGAAGATAATGGTCCGGGGCTCCAGGTGTGATTTCTCACGGTGCTGCAAGTCTGTTTCGCTGCGTCGGATCTCAGGGGAAGGCGACGGGGGGTCGGCGGAAGGCGGCGGAAGTGAAACGAGGCTACCTCCGCCAGCGGAAACTGGCGGAAGGCCGGCGGAAGGAAGTAGAAGATGCGCCCCCAAGAGGTGGCAACATTTTTTGCGGCCATCTCTTGTCCTCAACGGGAACTTGGACGTGAAGCAAATGCGAGACTGGTGGGAAGGAGGAGGGAACGACAGAGTGAGGACATAGACAGCACGAGCCAGTGGCTTGGCAACCGGCGACGGCTGAGACTAATCACACACACACACACACTCACAGACACACACACACGTTTTCCTGCGACGCGCTGCTCACGGCAGCCAGCGAACAACAGTGCGCATGCGCAGAGGCAGACTGCGCGCAAAGGAAAGGTATCACCGTGTGTGGTAGCTCTTACGAAATTGGCTTCCGTGGCCATGCAAGTGCCTGGTCTACGGCGAGTTGGGTCCACCAAGCGGTCAAGCAAACGGCCAGACGCATCCGTTGCGGACACACTCACGCACGCGCACGCGCGCACACTCTCTCTTCCCTCGGCGTTTTGCGAGCGCGGCGACGAAGCTGCGACACAGCGGCCTCACGGCCAGGGTGCAGGCGCGTGGAAAACATCTAAGCGAAGAGGAGGGAACGCCCAGGTTAACGTGGGGGGATTAGGAGTTAGTGCATGGATGTGCTTGCTCGGGAATGTTGAACCACGCCGTCTTGAAGGGCACCGGTCCGTTCCATGGACGCAGTGGCTCAAGTTGTTGTTGGCTATGCAAGTCGCCCGTGCTTTCGTTCTCGAACTCGCGCGCGGGATCAGTACAGGGCTGGCGCTCTGGGGAGGCACCACTCCGTGCCCCGAGTGCTCGCCGAGCTTCACGTGCCCGCCGCCGCCTGCGGCGACCTGTATGTGCGGTGCGCCTTCGATGCCGGCGGTCTTGGGGGCCTCCTTGGCGGATGCTGTGTGGGCGCTGCCGACGGGAGAGACGGTCCCTTCTCGTCCTAGGGTCCAGGTGCGCGAGAGCGAGGCGCCACAGCTGACTTTCTAGGAGCAGGCCCGCGCGCAGCTGAGCTTCGTCAGGAGTCGCTCGGCACCGCGTCAGGCATGATGGCGGGCTTCAGCCCAGGGGACCTCCTCCGGGTGAGGTATCGTGGCGTCCCTGGCCCCGCGGTGTACCACGCGAGGCTGGCGTTGGCAGTGCGGCTTGGGGCCGGCGTGGCGTACGGGCTCACGCCCGACCGCGACCATTACGAGGAGAGCTTCGCGATGGGCCCCGACTTCAGCGACGTCATCGTGCTCTCGCATGCGTTGGAGGTGCCGCCTGGGATCGTGGCCGCGGACATCTACGGTTTCCGCGCGGCGCCGCCGCAGCCGATGGTCGACGCCTACGCGATGCTGGGCGCCCGCGCGCTGGGCGTGGCCTGCTCGCCGCTGCCGCTGGCGCTCCACTTTGCCCATCCGCCTGACGCAGGAGCCGCTGGTGGAGGCGCTGGAGCTGCTGGAAGCGGTGCCCCTGACGCGGGAGCGCTTCTGCCCGCCGCTGCCGGCGGGGCGATGGCGGCCCCTGGCGCTGCCGCCCCCGCTGCTGCGGCGGGTGGCTTGATCGCGCCTGGCGGGGCTGGCGGCGGCGATCGGCGCGGCGGCAGCCCCCGCGCTGTGCATCCCGCCTGAGCTGGTGGGAGCTGCTGGCGCGGCGGCGCCTGCGGCAGGTGGCATGCTGGCGCCCCCTGCGGGCTTGAGCTGGCATGCGCTGGAGGACCGCGCGGTGGGCGACCTTGCGTGCCACCGGCCCCCTGTGGGCTCGGCGGTGACGATGGACAGGGCAATCGTGCAGGCGGGGAGGCAGTCGCTCAGCGTGGCGCAGCTCTCGCCGCCCGACGCCCTGGTGCTGTCTCGCGGGGATGTGCGCACGATGGCCGTCAAGATGGGTGCCAGGGGAGAACGTCGCAGGACTTGGGATGACGCCGCGGCCAGCTCGTCGGAGGACTCGGCCCCAGGCGGGTGGGACCTGCAAGGACTGAGGACGGTCTGTGGCACATGAAGTGCGTGAGAGATGATGGTAACAGCGCCTTCCACGCGCATAAGAACTGGGTAAGGCTGTCGAAGGTGCCAGCAGGGGACAGGAGCGTCTACGAGATTGAGGTGTGGAGTCGCGTCCTCGACGCGGCGGTGATGCAGGACCAGCTTAGTTGCCCGTCGCCGATGTCCTTCGAGCTCCGGGCGCGCAGGTTGGCGCTGATCAAATAGGCTCACCGCATCTCGCCGAGCCAGTCCGACTACAGCGCGGCCGGCCAGTTCATGGGCTGGAGTCGAAGGGCTGACGGCGCAGCCTTCGCGCCGAGCTTGTCGGCGCGCGTGGCGGACCAGCTCAAGCGGGAGTCTGCCATCGCAAAGGAGGCGCGCAAGGCGAGGGAGGAGATGATCGCGAGGGCCAAGGGCAGGGCCACGGGCGGCAAAAACGGCTCGGCGGCAGCCCATTCCGCAGGAGCCTCATGACGCGCAATTGCCCCCGGGGGCGGCGGTTGGGCACGCCCGCCCCCTTGGCTCGCCACCATCCCTGCTTCCCCCCAGTGGCACCAGGAGGCGATGTGCGACTCGCTCCCAGGGAGCCGCTCCCGCTCCCAATTTTTGCCGAGGCGACGCCAGAAGCCGCGCACCTTTCTCATTCCATTCGTCAGCGGCTTCGTCGGCGGCGCGCCAAGGGCCCGAGGGCTGTTGAGTGCATCGCCGCCTTGAACGAGCTCTACGGCACGCGCGAGACGACGTCGCCGACGCCGCCTCGCGCGGACAGGAGCGCGGCCCAGGCCGAGGCTCAGTGCGCAGTTTTGCGGCGCGTCCAACCCGCTGGAGTGCCTTCTTTTTCTTGCCAGTGAGAAGCCGCCCGCGAGCTCGGCTCCGGCCTCGTCTATGATCATGGGGAGGTTCCACGTGTTGTGGCCACCCACATACGATGACGCACCGATGGCGGTGCCGGAGGAGTTGGAGCAGCCCCCCGCAGCCCTCGATGTCATCGACCCCGACAGGGCCCAGTGCCTCCGAGAATGCAAGCTGCGCGCGCCGTTGACTGACGATGAGTTCGGCCAACGATGCGAAAGCGAGCCGCTCGTGGCACCGTAGACGGATTTGACGATGGCCAGCGTCATTGGCCAGCATGCTGATTTCGTCGCGAGGCTCGATCGTGCCAACATGCTTCGCTACGCCGCCAACGCCCAGGACATGATCACGCCGTTCTTCGTCCGCAGGACGTCGGGGAAGTTGAGGATGACCTGGGATGCAGGTCCGTGAACATTCGCTTTGCCAAGTGCCCGAAGCTGAACATGTCGTCGGGCAGCATGCCCGCGGACCTGGAGTTCAGCCCCGAGGGCGAGGCCATCGCCGCGCAGGCGGGCTTGGCGAACAACGTCTACCACCTGGCGGTCGACCCCGAGCTGTCGGATTATTTCGCGCTGCTGCCGCAGGATGCATCCTTGTTGCGAGGGTGCTGCCGCCTGCCCGCGGACGTCGCGGAGCTGCCCGACGGCTCGATAGCGGCGTCGACGCTGGCGGCGGCGCCCATGGGGTTGAGCTGGGCCACGTGGTCGCGCAGCGCGCGGCGTGCCTCCTGGCCATCTGCAGCAAGGCTTTGCCGCTGGGCCGCATCTTGAGCGACGGGAAGCCCGCGCCCGACAGGTCAGAGGGCACGCCCGCGCTGCTTGCCTACGCTGGCAACTTGAATGTCGTAGGCTCTGACTCGCACAGCGCCAGGGAGCGCGGGGGCGAGCTGGTGGAGCACTTCCGCAAGATCGGGTTCGCGGTCCGCGAGATCCACGGCCCCGCGGTCGACGCCGCCGCCTCGGGCCGCGAAAGGGCCATCGCGCCGACGGACCGTAAGCTGGAGCTGCTGAGGACCGCGGGCTCGCGGCTTCTCCGGCGCCCCCACATCGGCGGCAAAGCGCTGGAACGGTTCGTCGGCCATTGTGTTCATCTCTGCTTCTTGCGTCGCGACATGTTCGCAATCTCACACCGCATCTACGCCTTCAAAGCAGCTCGCGCTGTTTCCCGTTATCGTGTCTGGGGCTCGGTCTGTTGCGAGGTCCGCTGGTTCGCTGCGCCGTTGCCGTTCTGCAGGGCGCGGCTCGGTAGGCCATGGAGTTCGAAGGTGGCGTCTGCGGGCGCGCGTCTTGCGGGCCGCGCGGCGCGCCCTCGAGCGTTTCCCCCAGAGGTCGTCGGGGAGCTTTAAGGCGCTGAGGAGAATTCTAAGTGCAAGGCGGGCATCCCCGCGACCCGAGCCAGGGCCCATTCCCTCAGCGTCGCGGACGTCTTCAGCAACGCTAACACGGTCGATCCCATGGGCCCGCAAGGCATTCAGGAGGTCTTCGACGAGAGCCCGATCTTCAGCGAGATCCCCCAGGAGCTGTTGGACCTCGCGGGCTGGCAGCTCGACTTCGCGGCGCATTTCTCGGAGGCCGAATACATCGTGGCACTGGAAGGTAGGGGCTCTGTGGCGGCCCTCAGGCATCAACTGCGGCCGGTTGCTTCATTCGGCTGTTCGCTTCTACACCTTGGGGACCATATATCGTTCATCTTGGCTTCATAAAAGGGGGGGGGTCCTCATCCCCGGGCGCGTTGAGGATATGTCGGCGCCTACTCGTTCTATTCATCGCGGCCGATGTACAGGTCCGACACCGCTGGCGCCCCTCGGAGCTGAACGCCGCGGATGGCGGCTCACGGCTCTGGGAGGGCGGGGAGGCGGTCCTCCGCGATTCGAAGGCGCCCCGCTTCGTCCAGGGGCCTTGCCAGGCAGACCAGGTCGATTCCCGTGTCAGCGACGCTCTTGCACGACATCAGGGAGGCTGCGCTCTTCTCTTGCTTGGGCGTCGCCAACAACCTGGCGCTGGCTGCCGCGCAACCTGCCTCCTGGCCCCACTGCCTCAGCGCGCCTTGCGCCTCCGCCGGGGCTTGGCCATCGCTTCAGTCGGGGCGGCGGACGTCGCCACGGCGGAGCTGGCGCGAGAGATGCGCGCCGACGGCGACGACCGATCCGCGGGGCAGGTGCTGCACGCGGCCCTGCACGCGACGTGCCCACTGGCGGGCCGAGGGGGGGCTTCGCTGCCGCGCGCGCGCCGTCGCCTGCAGGCCTGGGCGGGGCTCCATCCAGCGACCGCGAGGCCGCCCATGCCGTGGGTCGTCGCGGTGCTGGTGGCCCAGGTGATGGTCGACTGGGGAGGGGGGGCCGCTGGCGGCGCTGCTGGCGGCGCTTTGCTTCGCGTGCTACCTGAGGCCCTCGGATGTGCTGAACCTGCAGGTGGCCGATGCCACGGCGCCGTCGCACCCCGCATCCACCTTCGCGGGAATCCACCTCCACCCCGAGGAGAGAGGACAGACCGCCAAGACCATGGCGACGAACGAGAGCTTGCTGATCGACCATCCTCGTCGGAGCTTCGTCGGCCACGCGCTGCTCCTGGCGGTGAGAAGGGCGGTGGGTCAGCGGATCTCCCCGTTCGCGACGCCGTGGTTCAATGCGCTCTTCCAGGCGACGCAGGCGGAGATGCGGTTGGAGAAGGCCACGTCCTGCGCCAGCTCCGCCGCGGCGGCCCCTCCGAGGACAGGAGGGGCAACCTGGGAGCGCCCCCGGAGGTGAAGCAGAGGGTCCGTTGGAGCGCCGATGCTTCGACGCGGCGCTGCGAGGCGGCGGCGCGCATGCAGCGCGAGGAGGCGCGGCTGCCGCGGGAGGTCCGCGAGCGGGCGCTCGCGGCGACGGGCAGCCTGCCCGCCGCCTGTGCGGGTTGCAGCCGGGCGTCGTCCGGCGGCGCGGCCACTGCGTCGAGGTCTTCGCGGGTTGCAGCTGCCTCTTGCGGGAGCTCGCGCGGAGAGGCTTCGCAGTCTACGCCTTCGATTTCGCGCGTTCAGCTGAACGGGGCCTCCTTAGGGCTGGCGCCTGGCATGCCCTCGTCACCCATGCCTGTGCCCCGCCGTGTCGCCTCGTCTGGCTGCGGGCCCCCTGCGCCACCTGGCCCAGGCCCCGGGGGGGGGGGGGTCGGCCCCGCCCCCCTCGGGGATTCGGGGCCGGGGCTGCTTGGCATCGCCAACCCCGGTGAACATTATTTTAAGAAGGTCCGCTTAGGCAACGCGCTCATGCGCGCCTCGGCGGCTGTTGCTCGCCCGTGTCTGGAGGCCAGAATTCAGGTGGCCATCGAGAGCCGATTACATTGTTGATTTGGCCTACGCGGTAGTTTTATGATTTGAGGCGTCGTGGGACTGAGATGCCCATTGCGAGCTTCTGTCGGTGCGGGGCCCCGTCGCAAAAAATCGAGCCCTTGCTCGCTTCCGGGCGCCCGCAGCTCGCAAATGCCCGCAAATGCGCGATGCAACGAGGCCACTGTTCGGCCATGCATAAGAAGCATGAGCAACTCGTCGGGAAGACGACAGCTGGAACATTCAAGACGCTAGTATCACAACCTTTATCCACAACTGTTTGGTGAGCATGTGTGTGCCTTCTTTTTTGACGCTTCGCTTTTCGCCTGCGGCCAGTTCCAATCTTGGGGCCGGGGTTTTCGACGTGCATTTCAGAGCCTTCGATCAGCGTAAAATTCAGCTGGCCTCCTCTCAGGCCCTCCAGTGCTATCAGATATGCTGCTCATCTCTGGCGGTGATGAAGGAGCAGGGCCGCGTGGGTGTGCATGCTCGGGAATGTCGTCTGCGGGTTGCGAGCCACGCCGTCTTGAAGGGCATCGGTCCGTTCCGCGGACGCGATGGCTCCAGTTTTCCTGGTTATCCCCAAGCCCACCCCTCTCCCCGCCTTTTCAGCAAAGCCGAGGGTCTCGACGCGCATTTCGGCGCCTTCGATCAGCGCGAAATGCATCTGACCTCTCAGGCCCTTGAGTGCTATCGGATATGCTGCTCAGTTCTGGCGGTGGTAAACGAGCAGAGTCACATGAGAGCGAAACGTTCTAGCATTCGCCAGGTTTCCAGGAGTTCCGCCTGTCCAACTCGGTCTGCAGACAACGACGGTTGCTAGAGAATCGAGCGCGTCCTGCACCAATCCTATGATGACCTTACTACCGACTTGTAGCGGACCGCAGTGCATGCGCTCGCGCACGTTTTGCGGCGTCGCGACCGCACGTGCAGCGACGCGGCAGACGCAAAGGTTTGGGATATACGGGTTGATTAGCTCGTGAGCACATAGGGGCGATCAGTATTAAACTGATTGTTGTTGTTATTGTATTGTTTTGTATCTGTTTGTCGTCGTTGCTGTAGCCGTCGTTCTTGTCGTCGTCGTCGTCTCTGTCGTTGTCGGCGCCCTACTCGCGGAGGGGTGCGTTCACTGTGGATTTGATCGAAGTCATGGATTGTTCTTGGTAGTGGACTCGAAGCACGATGGTGTGAACAAATTGGGGTTGCTTGCGTCGTTGTCGTCGTCGTCGTCGTCGTCGATTGTCGTATGTTTTTCCGTGGGGCGCGACCCGTCGGTTGTCGACGTTGAGTTTGTTGTTGTGGTTGTCGGTTGTTCGCGTTGTCTTATACGTCGTCGACGTCGCCACCGCCGTCGTCGCGTCATCCGCTCCATTCACGGATGGGCGCGCCTGCCTTGAAATTGAAATCTCGGAGTGGTTTTGGTTGTCAGCCCGAGGCGCGGCGATGGCAAAATGAGGTCGGCTTGCGCCAGGGTTGTCGTCGACGTTTGTTTGCCTTCTCTTGGTCGCCAGTCGTCGGTTGTTATTGTTGTCTGCGTTGTAGTCGTTGTTGTTGTTTTTGCTGTAGCTTCCGTCCTTGTCGTCGTTGTCGCTGTCGTTGTCGGCGCTCTACTCGTGGGCGGGCGCGTTCACCGTGGATGCGATGTCATGGGTTGGCTTTGGTAATGAACTCGAGGCGCGAGGTATGGAACTAATAGGGGCGGTTTGCGTCTTTGTCGTCGTCGTCGGGGATGCTGCATTCGGAGGTCGCGAGTCGTCGGTTGCCGCCGGTGCTTTCGTTGTTGTCGTTGTCTTTTGTTCACGTCGTCCTCGTCGTCGTCGACGTCGCCGTCGCCGTCGTCGCGTCATCGGCTGCATTCGCGGACGGGCGCGTCTGCTTTACAATTGAAATCTCAGCGCGGCTTTGGTTTTCAAACCCGAGGCATGCGGATGGTTTGTGCGCGCGGTTTTAAAGGCGTTTTGGCGCGTGGGAGCGGCGCTAGGATAGAGGGGCGGCGGGGAAACAAGAAGGCGGGCCGACGACGGAGGTGGAGCTGGAGGAGGTTAGATTGGGATTGGGGGGGAGGAAGAGATGAGCAAATTGTGTTTTCTTGAGGAAGTGGTGGGGGTCACGATTGGTGGTCGCTCTTGGCAGTGCAAGAAGTCTCGGCGACGTTTGCTTATTCTTCGTCTTGCGCCGGTCATCTCGGGATCTGCTGCTATTCTACCTCTTAGCGCGTTTTTCTCGGCTTTGGGCATCTGTTCATTTGTGATGTTTGTTGTTGCGCGATTCCCTGCCGTAAACGAGGGACGTTCTGGAAGGGCGACCCGTGCGCGTTGAGATGTGACGGCGTGGTTCTTCAATCGACGGATCCCAGCGGCGCTGATAAAATTCTCGTTGGGACGGGGTGAAGTTCCGTTGTGTTTTTGGGTGATGCGAGGGTTTGTCGGAGATGTCGGATTCGATGGGGCTCAGCTTTCAGGATTCCTGGTCTTCGCTTCTCTGCTTTTTTCGGGTTTCGCCTGCCGTTGGTTCTGGGTTAGCTCCTTGGAGATTCTGGGTTTCGGTCCCTGGTTCCGGGTTTCGGCTGGGCCGATTCCGGGTTTCGCCTCGTTCTGGGTTTTGGGTTCCGCCTCAAAAAATTGTGGGTTTCACGCTCTGACCGAACGTTGTGTAAGGGCCGCCCTCCATCAGCGAACCCCTTGAGGGTTGCATCATGCTGGCCGCTGGCTTTGCTGGGAAATGATGCGATATCGTGGCTTCGACAAATAGGCACCCCTCCAGCTTTCTGTGAACTTTGGACCGTGCCGACGAACAATCACACATTTTGGTTTGATTCCTGTTCGGAAGCCAGATATTGAAAGCGCGCCGCCTTCCGTCCGCGCAGCTATCGGAGATTTCGAGCCGACCGGAAGGAAGTCTCAGGCGAACCAGGTTTTGACAACGATGCACCTTTCATCCATGGCGTTGCGCTCATTGTTTAGATTTGCACACGCGCAGACACTACTTCAGCGCTCGAGCAAGGCTGCAGAAACATGTATTTCGTGGGCGCCTCATGCGAGAATCGTGCAATGGGACAAGCAGCTGTTCTCCATCTGCGCAGTGTCGTAGGAAGCTGCAGGGCCACGCGTTGCGAGGAAGTTTCAGGCGATAACCAGACATTGAAGAACTGCCCGCCCTCCACCAGCTTCGGGGCTTAGGGGCATGCAGTTGCCGGACACCTCTGGCGAGAGCCACTTGTGGAAATTATGCGCCCTCCACGTGCGGAACTCTCGGGAGTCCCCAGCGTTGGGGACATGCGTTGTCAGGAGTGTTTCACGCTAGCGGCATGGCCGACGCGTCGTGCGTTGGGACGAGGAGGCCTTGATGAGGCCCAGGGCTCGGCCGTCACGCGGTTAGGAACATGATGAGCAGCATGAATAACTTGAGATGTGGCTGGCTGGTGGTCCTGCCCAAGGGATCGCCCCGAATTACGGCAGAACGCAGCGGGAACCCGTGCCTAGAAACACCCTGCGTTCTGCCGGGGTGTTTGCCTTGTTCTTGCTGGTCTGCGTTCGGATTGAAGGCTTGCAACCTTCGCGAGGAAACCGCAGCTGGTTGGATACCCTGAGTGCCTTGGCGGTGGTTTGCTCTGCGCGAGCCATCCGTGCACCGCCTGGCCCAGGGTACCCTGAGCGTCGTCGTTGACAGCCGCTGAGCACGAAACCCAACCCTAGCCCAGGAAATATCGTCGAGTTTCGGGTCTGGGTTTAGTTCGACCCGCTTCCTGTGTATTGGACTTGATTGTGCGATGGGTGTCGACGGGTTTTTCGCGTATTCGACGCGTCGTGCCGACGCGGCAGCGACCCCGCCGCGGGCGTTCAAGGTTGAACGCAGCCTCTGGCCCAAAATCGGCCCATGTCGTATCAGTCGCCTTTTGGTCTCTTGCCCGCGCTTCCCTCGGGACCAGAGCTTTTTCAAGTTTTGGTGTTCGCTGCCCTGTCGTCGGGTTTGCCTGGGTATGCTTCTTTGATGGCCCTCGTGAGGGGCAACGGATTCCTTCTCCTCCTCCTCCTCCTCCTCCTCCTCCTCCTCCTCCTCCTCCTCCTCCTTCCTCCATCCCTCCCTCCCTCCCCTCCCTCCCTCCCTCCCTCCCTCCCTCCTCCTCCCCGATGCCAGAAAAGAGCTGCCAGCTCGGCCCGATTTGGGTTGCCGAGCCCGCGCCATCGGCGCTCGCGCGCCGCCCGCGGCCCTCGCGGCCGCCCTTCCTGTCCCTCGCCGCGCTTCGTCTCGCTCCCTCAGGGCCGCGATGGATCCGGAGCCCCTGCGGCGGCGTGCTCGCCGGCCGAACCGGACGGCCGCTCAGCGCCGCGCGCAATATGCGCGGGCGCAAGGCCGAGTGGCGCAGCATCTGCTGAAGGCCTTCGACGAGATCGTGGGCAACCCTGGCCAGCAGCTCACCTTCCTCGGCAAGGCGCTCCGAGAGGCGCTCGCTGGCGGCCCAGATGCAGGACCCGATGATGCTGTTGCAAGTGCTGAGCCCGAGGACGTCCCGCCACACGGTGAAGGTGGAGATGACGAGCGGGATGCACCTCCTCCTCAGCCTGGAAATGCTGAAGCCAGGGGAGATGGGGGGAGCCATAAGGGCGTTGCCCTGGCACTGACCCACCCTCCCCTGGCGACGGCTGCAGCGGCGGGCGCGGCGGCGGCGGCGGCGTTTGCCACCACGGGCACGCAGGAGGGCGAGACCAGCATCGTGGAAATGGTCCACGCCCTCCGCGCGGAGATCGCCGCTGCAACGGGCCAGGCGGGGGCCCCCACGGCCAGCGCCGTGCATGCAGTGGAGCGTGACGACACCGAGCGTGAGGAGAAGGCGGTGGCGGCGCATGAGGTGCTGCGGGGCGTGCAGGGCGGCCATTTTGGTACTGCACGCGGCGGAGGAGGAAGAGGAGCTGATACGGGGTCCGCGGCTTCCGCGACCGCGACCTCTCCTGCCCCAGGGGCTGCTGCTGCAAGGAGGCCACTCCCAGGCATTTCGCCGCCCACTGACGAGCAGTGCGAACAGCAGTGATCGCTGAACTGGCTGTGGTACGCGTTCACCGTCGCGGCCCTCGTCGTGCTCGGTGCGGTAGAGTTCTTCATCGTCTCCTACTCCTTCCATGTGCTCGTGGTGCGCTACCATGTGCTCGCGTTCGCCGTGAAGGCCAGGGGAGAGGTAGCGGTTTGTTACATGACTTCGTCATTGGTCTCATCTCATCTCATCTCATATCATCCCCGATGCCAGAAAAGATCGTAGCGCCGTCGCTCGCTCCAGGCCGAACGGTCCAGGCGGCGTCGCGAACCGACGCTGGGGGTCGTCACGGCGCGAGCCCGCCGCTCGCGAGCGCGAGCCCCCGGGCCGCGGTCCCCTCGAGGCGCTCCCGGCCCCCAGCGGGAACAGGGGCGGCCCGCGGGGGCGCCTTAGGGCTGGGGCTCCCCGCGCGCGGGCGCAGCGCAGGCGCGGAGCGCCTCGTGCCTCACGGGCGCGTCCTCGTGGAAGGAGGAGGAGGGGGAAGGGGTGGGCAGACGGAGGAGGGAAGTTGAGGAGGAGGAGGAGGAGGAGGAGGAAGAGGACGAGGAGGAGGAGAGGGAAGAGGGCAGGAGGATGGAGGAGGAGGAGGAGAAGAAGGAGGGAGGAGGAGGAGAGGAGGAGGAGGAGGAGGAGGGAGGAGGAGGAGAGGAGAGAGAGGAGGAGAGGAGGAGGAGGGGGAGGAGGGAGGGAGGAGGAAGACAAGAGGAGGAGGAGGAGGAGGAAGAGGAGGAGGAGGAGGA
Source organism: Prorocentrum cordatum (assembly GCA_963575745.1). NCBI lineage: Eukaryota > Dinophyceae > Prorocentrales > Prorocentraceae > Prorocentrum > Prorocentrum cordatum. The sequence goes on along the minus strand of CAUYUJ010018949.1, from coordinate 785,299 downwards.
GGAGGACGACGAGGACGACGACGAGGACGAGGACGAGGAGGAGGAGGAGAGGAGAGGAGGAGGAGGAGGAGGACGAGGACGAGGACGAGGACGAGGACGAGGACGAGGACGAGGAGGAGGAGAGAGGAGGAGGAGGAGGAGGAGGAAGAGGAGGAGGAGGAGGAGGGTCGGAGCGGGAGTCTGGAAGGGCGGAGAGGCGGGAGAGGATCGAGCAGGGAGGAGGAGGGTCGGCAGCAGCCCTCGCGCCCGTCCCGGGCGGGCGCGCGCAGAGAGGGGCGCCGCAGGAGGCCGGCGCGGGCCCCTCGAGCCAGCCCTCCTGGCCGCCCGCGGAGCCCGCGGCGGCGTGGCGGGAGCACGAGGCCGACGTTGGGGAGGGACCCCATGATCCCCGATGCTCGCCTCGCGCCTCGCCCGCGGCCTCGCCTGCGCCTCGCGCCTCGCGTCGCGCCTCGCCCGTCGCCCTCGGCATCGAGCCTCGCCTCGCGCCGCCACGCGCGCCTTGTCCTCCGCCGCGCGCCTCGCCGCGTGTCCCGCCTCGCGCCGCAGCTGGCGCCTCGCCACGCGCCTCGCCTCGGCCTTTGCCTGGCGCCTCGCCTTTCGCCTCGCCCTTCGCCACGCGCCTCCCCAGAGTTCCTTCACGCAGGGCGTCTTTATCGCTCGTCTTGGGGCCCCGGGACCAGCGCAGGTCGGTCGTGCTTGAGACATGCTGCAGGACGATACAGATGTATCGGACGAGGCTAGGACGAGGATACATCCGTTCCAGAAAGTCCGGGAACGCTCTCAGAGCGTTCCAGAACGCTTTGCGGTTGCCACGGCGCCCGAGACATCTTCCAGAGCCACGCCATCTCAGATATCCTCGGTTTATCCTCACCCGATTTGATCTTCGTCCTAGCTTCGTCTTGCGTAGGGTTCCGGTCGTGTTCTCGTTTGTCCGCGGGCATTTTTGTCCACAGCGTCGGAGCGTCGGACCTCAGGGTTCGGCTCTCGCGCCTCGCCTCGCCCTTCGCCGCAAGCCTTGCCTTTCGCTTCGCCTCGCGCCCCAACCCAGAAGGGGTTCCGAAGAATTACAGTCGAAACAGATGATAAGGATGGTTACCTTTCGGTGATCTTGAGGACGTGTGGCGTGTGTTTCGCGCATCCTTCATGCAGGCCGCGGCGCGCTTGTTCCTTCTGTTTGGACCTCCGGGGGTACTTCTGCCGGGCCCCAGGCTCATCAGGAATGGTTCTGCGGAGGGAAGCTCCATTGGGGAATCGGTCGAGAGCTGGGGTCGCGGGCTGGAACAAAATCACATCGTAGGATGTATGAGGGGTGCACGAGGCCCGAGCAAACTCAGCGGGCGTAAAGTGGAAGCGTGGTGAGAACGGGACGGGTTTGTAGCGAGAATCGTGCCAGAATGTAGGGAGGTTGCGGCGAGCATGTAACGAGCACACACTGGGGACATGATAGCTGTGCGATCGGCAGGACTTGAGTGCCGGATGCTGAGGGAACGCATCCTCGCATTGCCATGCGCATCTCGTGTTCTGTGAGCGTATGTTCTTTGTGCCCATCTGCCTGCGAGAAATCTCGCCACCACTAGAGCACAACATCGGAACCCAGACATGCGACGTTTTGATTTTTGAATGCGCGGTCCCCAGAAGTCCCGACCCTTTCCCCGGGTCCAGATTCTCATCCTGAGTCTTGTTTGACGGTCCGGGGGCCCGGCGAGGGCCCCCAGAGGCTGAAAACGGCCGAAAACCTCACGTCATGAGTTTTTGTGACGACGCGATCATGTCTGGGAAGGCATGGATGGTGGTCCTGCCGAGCCCTCCCGGAGCAGGCTCGGAAAAGCCTCAGGAGGGCGTCCCAGGGAAGCCACGAAACGAAACTGAGAGATTGCCAAACGGGGGATCCTGGCCCACGGTGCCTCTGCCTTTGCTCACGCTTCGGAGCCCCTTCGACCCTCCTCCTTCTCCTCCTCCTCCTCCTCCTCCTCCTCCTCCTCCTCCCTTTCCTCCTCCCTTTCCTCCTCCCTTTCCTCCTTCCTTTCCTCCTCCCTTTCCTCCTTCCTTTCCTCCTCCTCCTTCCTTTCCTCCTCCTCCTACTCCTCCTCCTCCTCCTCCTCCTCCTCCTCCCTCTTCTCCTCCTCCTCCTTCTCCTCCTCCTCTCCTCCTCCTCCTCCTCCTCCTCCTCCTCCTTCCTCCTCCCCCTCCTCCCCCTCCTCCCTTTCCTCCTCCTTTCCTCCTCCCTTTCCTCCTTCCTTTCTTCCCCTTCCTCCTTCCCCTCCTTCCTTTCCTCTCCTCCTTCCTTTCCTCCTCCTCCTCCTCCTCTCCTCCTCCTCCTCCCTCTTCTCCTCCTCCTTCTCTCCTCCTCCTCCTACTACCTCCTCCCCTCCTCCCCCTCCTCCTCCTCCTCCTCCTCCTCCTCCTCCTCCTCCTCCTCCTCTTGCCGCGAAGGATGCTCTCCGAGGCCAGCTGGGCCTCTCTGGAAAGGCTCGGGCCACCCTGGCACGTCCGAGAGAAGGTCGCCTCACGGCGCCAGGCCACTCTTGCCGCCCGATCTCCGGGCCGTGGGGTGGAGTGGGGCGGAGCGCGTCGCTCAGCAGGGCGCGACCTAAACTGTTTTTTTTATATTGATTTCGAGGGCCCTTTTGGTTTCGATGTCGTCTCGCAGCAAGGGCGGGACGACGACAGCACGAGGGAGAACGAGAGCACAACGACGACAGAAATCACTCTCTAGGTCGAGCTCTGGTGCTTAGCATTGCGCGTCCGGCTGGAAACAGGCCAGGATCGGAAGAGTTCGCCCGCCGTGTCTGTAGATCTTGGTCGCGCGGGCAGCCCAGGGGATTCAGGAGGACAGTTCTCGGGTTGGGAGCATGGGGTTGGGAGAGATAAGGATGTCCTTACCCGTAGGCGGACGAAGGTACCGTTCATTGCGTCCAGATGCTCTTGCTCATGCCCGTCACCCTTCCAAGCCCTTCCTCCTTGCACGAAAGTTGTTCTCCTCGAGGATGTGGGCCCAGCTGCGGTGGCCGACCCGTACGGCGACCCCGACGATTTCTGGCCGGAGATGCCAGACGCGCTGGAGGGAAAGGGGCTGCTCGGGATCGGTGCCGGCCGCGCCAGCGGGAGGGTGCCGTGGCTGCGGCGCGCCGTGCCTGCCCAGGCCTGGCTGGCGTGGCGGCGTCGTGGCCACCGATGCCTGACATTCCGAGCCTGCAAGCCCAGCCCCCCTCGGGTACTCCAGATTTCGTAATATAATAAAGGGAGGGGGGTCTCATTTCGGGGGGGGGTCTCTTCCAGGCTATCTTGGAGGGCCTGGGGGGTCTGGGGACGATGTTTTGGAGGGTTCTCCCACGGGGGAGGTCTGAAATGGACTTGGAGGGTCCAGACCCCCTCCCTTTGATTACGAAATCTGGAGTAATGAAGAGGTCATGACGGGATGGTTTCCTGTATTTTCGGCCTCTGAGGGCTCTCGCCGGCCCTCGGGACCGTCAGAGAACGGGTCAGGATGAAGAACCGGTCGAGGCGAATCGGTCGAGACCGCTGAGGGTCGACGTTATGAACAAGCAATTACGTCGGGGGTCTGGTAAGCAAGGGTTCTCAACACCAGCGGTTTGTTTTCTCGTGCGTTTGGGGGGGAGGCCGCTGCCTGTCCAAGACGAGGGCGCCCAGGGCGCCCCATTCACGCAGCGAGGGTGAAGCAGCGCCGAAAACATCCACTGCCCAGCGCCACGTAGCTGGTCGATGTGCTGCTGTGAGATCATGAGCCCGCCTGGGTGCGAGTAAGCGTTGTGCGCAACGGATGTTTTTTTTCGTTTTTGTTTGTTTTCTGGCTTCCAAAAAACAGCCATGGTTTTTGATTCGTGTTCGGTCTTCGAGCTTGGAGAGTTTAATCTAAAGACAGCTCGAGCACGAAAGTACAGAGAGCAACGGCGTCACCCGGGGCGGGACGCGAGGAATAAATGCAGCCGGAAACAGCCGCTGCAGATGGGCAAGGATTGTTCAGTTGAGAGAGTTGAACACGTGTTGGCAACGCATTGGAATAGGAAAGAACATGGCGCGGGCGGGCGAGGGGGTCAGGCGGAGATCGGATGACGTGTACCGACACGGCGCAGAACCTTGCAGGGACAACTCAAACAGCAACGTATGCTCTTGCTCAAGCAAGACGTAACTGGGGCGAATACGACAATTGCCATCAGAAGTGAGCATGTCAGGCGGAGAGAAACGAACGCCTTGGCCTTCTGGACAGCCATATAAGCCATGTGCTGTGCAACAGGCTGCATGACGTAGCCGCTTTGTGGGGGTGGGGGGGGCTTCAATCTTAAATCGACCTATCGACCTAGGGCGACTTCAATCTTCAATAGTCCTATCGGCCTTGCAAGGGGGGGGCTTCAATCTTCAATCGGCTTTGCACAAGGGTGCCGCTATCGACCTTCAATCTTCAACCTCCGACTTTCCACCTCCACCTACCAACCTCCAACCGCAACCAATCGACCTGCAGCTTCGAGACTCCAACTCCCAGCATCAACCGACAACTGTCGACCTCCAAACCTCCACCTGCACCTTGCGACCTCCACCAGCCGACACCCATCCGTGGACTTGTTTTCGAGGATCGCGTGGAGGAGCTATTCCAGGAAGAATTGAGAGGTACACAGTGGGATTCTGTAACCCTCAACGAGACATGGCGACGACAGAAACACGAACATTGGTCATCCAAAGATGGGCATCTGTTCATGGGATCTGGATTCGAAGAACAATGCTGCGGAGTTGTTTTCTTGGTACATCAGAAACATGCGAGTGCTATCCGATGCTTCCAACCAGTCAACGAAAGAATATGCTATGCCGATATTATGGTGTCTGGTTTGAGATTGCATATCGTTTCAGTTTTTTTTCCCACATAGCGGATACAGCGACAAGACAGTTCAATCAATGTGCGACATCCTTGCAGATACCCACCAGCATGCCGCCTCGAAAAAGCTCGCCTACATCATTGGAGCCAATTGCAACGCACGGGTGGGGCAACGACAATCCGATGATGACAGACGCACTATCGGTCCATGTGATTATGGCAACGTCAACGTGCGGGGCCAATGGTTGAAGAATCGGGCGTCCACAAAAGATTGCGCATCATTAACACTTACTTCCACAAGCAAACGTGCAACACAACCACGTACACATCGCCCAACAAGGGGCAACGACAAATTGACATCATCCTTGCCAGCAGGCCCATTTGGCGAGCAGCTGCAGACTGCGAGGCACCGACTGACATCGACTTCGGGTCCGACCACAAAGTTGTACGATTCACATTCCGTGCACCAGGGCGACAACGACGCAACAGCAAACAACACACACACACCACTCCAACAGGATGAGCAACGTCGGCCACGACGGAGCCGTCCAGCTTGGCCTCCAAACGACATCTTTGCATACCGGCACTCTCACACGGAAAAGTTGGACGAACTATTATTGTTCGACGTCCGACTCCAGTTACAATGCGAGAACATCGAGGCCACCATCGCCGAAACACTAGTGGAGCAACAACCGCCAGAGCACTCTGGAGCACGCGGCATCCCACAAACGACAACGACCAGCAATATTGCACGATTATTCCGCGACAGACGGGACATACCACCCACCAGCACGACAGCACGAGCACACATCAACAAGATTATCCGCAAAGAACTCAGAGTTGTCAAACGAGCCACTCGCACAGCTGCCATCGATCGAATCCCCACTCAGTTCCGAGATCTGAGACGAAACAGCGGGATTGAGAGCTACAAAGGGAGGGATCTGATTCCAAGCATGGTCGATGCCAGTGGCCAGGCGCAGCACGATTGACGGGCCATAGCTGACGTATTTGCAGATTTGCACGCGAAGCTGTACAGCGACGCGCAGGAAGAAGCAAAGGAGCTCCATGGCCAAAACGAAGTGGATTCGATCCCTCCCTTCACTGACCGCGAACTGTCAGATGCACCGCGCTGGTTGAAAACAAAGCGGGCTCCAGACGCGTACGGGGTCATGGCAGACATGTTGAAAGAAGGCGGAGACACACTCAAGAGAGTCTTGTTGGAGATGCTCAACAGCATTGCGCGCCCTGGTTCGCCCACTCCCAGCAGTAGGAAGCACACGGTTATACATGTGCTGCATAAGAATGGCGACGCAACGCGCCCAGAGAATTGTCGACCAACCGCGAGCATCCAAACTCAGTACAAGCTGTTCTCCAAACGATTACGCAACCGCTTGTGAGATAGATTCGACGACCAGCAGAACGCAGACCAGGCGGGCTTCAGACCCAAGCGAGGAACGACCGACCATTTGTTCAAAGCGACAACTTTGCACGATATTGCAGATGAGTGGCAGGTTCCGCTTTGGAAAGCAGCTGTGGATTTCAAGATGGCGTTCGACTGCATAACACACGCTAGCATTTGGGCATTTCTCAGAGATCAAGAAGTTCCGACTCCATACATTCGGATTCTCCAAAAACTGTACAGCCAACAGACAGGAGCCATCCACATCGACCGTCGCAGCAAACACTTCGACATCGAGAGGGGCACGAAGCAGGGTGACCCACTCAGCTCGCTACATGCCACTTCTACTTCTGAACATGTCATGCGAGTGGTAAAACAGAGTTGGGCAATTCGGCGCTTTGGATTCAAATTGCCACCACGTGGTAGCGATTTGTTGGACAACCTGTGCCGACGACATCTTCTTGATCGCCCACTCCAGCAGCGACGTTGCTACTTTGCTCTCCGATCTCAGCACACAGGCGGCGAAGACAGGACTTCACCTTCACCGTGACAACACCAAAATCTTGCATAGCCGGCACAGAAGCAAGCGAGCGCGACAACCACCAAACCAGGTATTAGTGAACGACATGGAGATAGAAGTGCTGCCCCCATATCGCTGCGCCAAGTACCTCGGACGAGTGCTACAATTCAGCGACTGCCACAAGGCCTAGGTGGAAAGCTGGACTTCCTCAGCGTAGAGAAATTTTCATCGACTCAAACAGCAGCTTACGGGAATGGGCTATTCTTTGGATTACAGAAATCGGCTGTTTCAGGGAACATTACGCCAGCAGTTCTATATGGATGCGAAACACGGACGGTTATTGAAGAGTTGGAGAACCGGGTGTGCAGAACACAGAGACATATATATATATATATATATATATGCTTCGCAGGGTCATCAAAACGCCTCGAAGAAAGAAGCTGCATAAACCAAAAGAAGAGCCTCGACGCCACTCCGACAGCGGCCAGGACGGCGACTACCCAGCAGACAACGGTTCTTCATCTTCAGCCAGCGAACGACATGATGCTGACAACACGCAACCACCTCCAACTGCGAATGACGACCAATTACAGGAAATCGGTGCCCTTGAACCTTGGCCGGAAGTTGGGTCCGTCGTGCAACGCAACAGGCTGAACATCGAATGTCGAAGTTCGGGATTTCATATTGGATTACCACAGTCAAAAAGCGCAAATGGAACCGGATGCGGGAAGTTAATGGCAACAGTGCAAAGAAATGGCCATACCGAATCCTACATTCGGAGCCTGCGAACGATGAGCACTTACCGACGAGACGGCGGGATGGGCGCCAAAAAATCGGATGGTGGGATGACCTTATGATTTACGCCAGGCAGTACTTCCTGGACCCACCGCAACATGTGGCTGGATGATTACGATTGTCAACGACAGGGATGTGGGACGCCATGGAATCTGGCTCTGCAGATCACGGAGGAGAAACGTGTTGACCCCCCCCGACCCCGACTCTTGTTCCCACACCTCCATTTTTCGACTATGGCTGAATTTCCCCAACCCTGGCTCCCAATGCCCGGCTCCGGCTTCTGAACCCATACAGGCGCCCCGGCGCCTTCCCGCCGCACCCTCGTAGGTGCCTCGACGCGGGCTCTTGCTCATTGCTTGCTGGGGGGGGGCTCCGCAGCACGTGCCCCGATGCAGGGCGCAAGAGCCGAGCGACGCCCAAAGGGGCAGCAGGCATCGGGCCCCCCTATATTGGCCTCCCGGGGCAGTAGCCAGGGCGGAAGGAGATGCCGAAGTCCCTCACTCGCGCTCGCTCCTCCGGGAGGATCCGAGGGGGGGCCCTCGTCGCCTCGTCGCTACCGCTGAGTTCGCCTCGAGATCCTGGCCAGATGGCACCGTGAGATTCGTCCGTGGAGTAGCCGTCAATGCCCGAAAGCGGCCCCAGGATACCAAAAATAAAGAAAAACCCGAGGCGACGAAAACGCGTGGCGACGACGACGACGACGACGGCGGCGACGACGACGGCGACGACGACGACGGCTACGACGACGTCGACGGCGACGCCTGTATCGTCCATCTTCATTCATCGAGGACGGGCGGGGATGGGGTTTCCGTCTGTCTTCCGTGGGTGGCTTCCGCCCCGCACGGCGGTGGCGTCCATGCGCCCTGACCACGCAGGGTTTCCTGGCCATCGCTGCTAAGGCGGGCAAGGAGGTAGGAGGAGAGTGTTTTTGTTACCCTCTGGACCATAACGCGCGTCATGCCCACCCCCCCCCCCCCCCCCCCGCTCCCCCCCCCGCAACGCAACGCCCCCCCCGCCCACCCCACGACTGCGTCCTGGCATTGCCGCAGTGCGTCCAGCACCACACGGCCGGAGAGGGGGGCGTCACGTTATGTTTTGCCCCCCCGCCCCCCCCACACAACGCCCGTTATCACCGCGAGTGAAAACATGGGTTCGGGGGAGGGAGGGAGAGGGAGGGAGGCAGGGAGGTATCCTCCTCCTCCTCCTCCTCCTCCTCCTCCTCCCTCCTCCTCCTTCTCTTCTCCCTCCCTCCGCCCACCTCGCTGCACGCACGGCCAGCGTCGCCAGGCTTCTCTCCGGCGGGGGGCATCGGAGCGGCGAGCGCCGAGCGGTGGGGCGGAGGTCTATGCGCTTGCGGTGGTCGCCACTCTTTCGGGCCGGGGTGCGGGGACCCGCGCCGATCGGCGCGGGTCCCCGCACCCCCCCCCCCCTCCCTGCTCCCCCCCGCCCTTCCCCCCCTGTCTTTACCCCCCCCCAGATCTTGGCTGATTTTGCCCCCCCCCCCCCGCCCAAATATTCAAGGTCTTGGCTGCTTTGGGCAGCTGTTCTCTCGCGACTGGTGAGGGACCCCCGCCTGCTCTCGCCACTGGTAGAAGCGGATCGACGAAGCACCGGCCCAGACCCCTCCCCCCCCCTACCCCCCCCCCCCCTTCCGCTCCTCCTCATCCTCCTCCTCCTCATCCTCTTCCTCCTCCTCCGCTTGTGCCGGGCCTGGGGCCCTCAAAAAACAACTCGGGGTTAAACCTTCGACTCGTTGAAGGGGTACAGTCGGAAGGGGCCAGGACGAGGATGACTCCTTTCAAAAGCGTTCCGGAACGCTCTGAGAAGGCCGCGGCGCCAGAGGCATCCTTCACACAGATAGGCGGGACCCGCGCCGCATCCACGACCGGACAGGGCACCCCCAGACCACCGACGTCTTGGTTTTTGTTGCGCAACGTGGGCTAAACTCGGGTAAAGATAAATCTAGCATCTCTGGTTATCACAGATGGCCGCCTGTCAGGTTTTCGATCTCTTTGCCGCCGATCTCAGTTGCGAGGGCCAGAGCGACCAAAAACAGCCCGACCCAGGGGAACCGAACCTGCTTACCACATCCTGGTGGTCGTGCGGCTATGGAACCAGACGCCTCTACTTGCCCAAAGCGAAACGTATGTGTGGGTCTGGGTGGTCCCGACAGCATGCGCGCGAACGGACCCGAGACGGTTGCCTGGCCGGCTGCAGCTTGGGAGGCCTCATTGCCATGCCTTCTGCATCGTGGTGATCGTGGAGTTCTGAAGAGAAATACGCCTGATGGAGGATGACGATTAATAAATGACCGGGGGTCATGTTCACGCGGCGGCGCCCGGGATGACGATTAGAAACAGCCGGCCGCGGGCTGGAAAACTATTTTTTGAATCGTTCTCCTCCAGTCAGAAAGGTGTGCCGAAATAGCAGAAAACTATGTTTTAATCGTTATCTTCCATTTATTATTTATCGTCATCCCGCATTACCCCGCAAAAACAGCAGTTCTATGTGCAGGGTCTCGCCTTTCTGGGCCCGAGCGGGCCCGTGATAACCCACTGGTCGGCACCCCCTTCGGAGACCTGAGTGGTCATGCTTCTTACAACGCTCGCAGTTGGATAGACCTCCTACCCTGACACGTCGATTGAGGAATTAGCCGTTTTCGGTTCGCGAGAGGGCGTCGCGGCCGTCATTTTTGCGGGTCCAGGTCCGTCGGTTTCGGTCCCAGACCGTTTTCACTGAGGGGAGGTTTACTAAAGGGAGGTTTGTCTACCCGCCGAAACGCGACGAGTGTGGGACCTTGAGCAGAGACATGGCGAATTGCGTACCCGCACCAGCGAAATGGCTATTCCCCGAGATAGGTCCTAACGATCTGGGCCCCTTGAGAGGCCACTGCTACATCGCGAGTGTCGCGGGGCTCTGAAAAGAGGCACGTCTTCCCGCCCCATGTTTTTCATTTTCCCGGCAGTCTGGGATCGAACGAGCCAGTGATAACCTTTTGGTTGGCTCACAACTGGGGCGCAAAAAGAACAATGCCTTCTACGTCGCGATGATTAAATGGCTCTGAAGAGATCCACGTACCTGCCCCTAAAAACCAATGACAGCTAGAATTTCAGTTGGAAGGTCCCAACTCTTCGGGCGCGAAAGGGCCCTTGATAGCCTCCTGATCGGCCCTCCCTTGAACGGCAAAAAGCGCAACGCCTGCTACATCGCGATGCTCGTGGGGCTCCTACCCGCTCCGAAGCGACCTTGGCGCGAACTGGCTCGTGGCAGTTTTATGGTCGGCTCCCCACTGGGAGGTCAACGTGCCATGCATGCCCAATGGCAGTCAAGTCTGCATATACATGAGGCAGTGGATCTGTGGCGAGTCCTGTTGTGAGCGAGTCCGAGTGCGAGTAAGGCTGAGTATATAGGCTGGTCTGAGCGTGACTGTGTCTCATTGTGAACGGGTCTGAGAGCGAGTGAATCTGAGCATGAGCGGTTTCTGAGTCTGAGTGGGATTGGGTCTGGGCAAAGGTGGATCTGAGTCCGAGTATAGGTGCTAATGGGTGTGAGGTTGCGCGAACACAGGCGTGAGCAGGACTGAGTGTGTGCAGCTGGCTGGCTCTGGCCGTGGGAGAGCCTGCGCATGGAGCAGCGGAGGGAGGCGGGGGCGAGGGGGCCAGGGAGTGCGGAGGCGTAGTCGTGGTACCCCTCGCTCGCGTGCCGGCGCCGGCGGAAGGGAGAGGCCATTGGCTTGGGCACGCCACCGGGGAAGTCGATTGGAGGGACAAGGAGAGGAGGAGGAGGAGGTGGAGAAGGAGGAGGAGGAGGAGGGGGAGGAGGAAGAGGAGGAGGAGGAAGAAGAAGAGGAAGGGGGAAGGCGAGGATGAGGTGCGCTACCATCGACCTCTGTAGGCTTAGATCTTTTTCCCGGGAGCAGCTTCTCACCCTGATCGTCGGCGAAATCCGAACCCTACCCCCGCCGATCAACCAGTCAGGCAACTCGGCGCGGCAGTGTTCGGAATTCGTCGATCACGTGGCGCAAATCGAACTCTGCCCCGCCTCCCTTCGATTGAGGAGAATCGATGGTTGGTGGGGGTAGGGTTCGGATGTCGCCACCTACCTGAGTCGTCTTTGACAGCCGCGGGGCCCGGTAAGTGGTCACCAGAGGCCGAACAAGGCAAGAAGCCTTCGCTGTGGTTGTATTCCGACGCGACGGCGTCTAAGAATCAGGATCGCTGCCGTCTCCCGCGCGTACCCCCTGGCTGCGCTGCGGGTGACGGGCGGGAGGACGATGGCAAGGAGAAAGAGGAGGACAATGAGAGGAGGACGTGGAGGACGAGGAGGGGGAGGAGCAGGAGGAGGAGGAGAAGGAGGAGGAGGAGGAGGAGGAGGAGGAGGAGGATAGCTGCCGTCCCCCGCGCGTGCAGTCGAAACTGCTAGCATGGATTATCGACGTTTCAAGGACACCCTTGCATCCTTGCCTCTTCGGTCAGTCCATCCTCAACCACCTTCGATTGCTGGCCCCCGCTCGAAAAGCTCCTGCATGGGCGTCCAAGGCCCTTGCAGCCTTACCGCGTATCCGTACTATCAGTTTGACTGTATCCCCTCGCTGCGCTGCCGGTGCCGGGCGGGAGGACGAGGGCGAGGAGGAGGAGGAGGAGGAGGAGGAGGAGGAGGAGGAGAGAGGAGGAGGAGGAGGAGGAGAGGAGGAGGAGGAGGAGGAGGAGGAGAGAGCAGGAGAGAGGAGGAGGAGCAGAGGAGGAGGAGGAGGAGGAGGAGGAGATGAGGACAACGAGAGGAGGAAGAGAAGGAGGAGGAGGAGGAGGAGGAGGAGGACGACGACGAGGAGGGGGAGGAGGAGGATCGCTACCGTCCCCCGCGCGCACCGCCTCGCCGCGCTGCCCGTGCCGGGCGGGAGGACGAGGCTGAGCGGCCCGGGCCTGCCGCTGGCACTCCCGGGGGCGCCGGCGGCGCGCCGCCGTGGCGCCAGGCGCCCAGCCAGCAGGCGGGGCGCCCGCGAGGGCCGGCTGCGCGTCGGCGCGGCCCTTCGCCAGAGGGGCCTTCGCTGTTCAGGTAGGCAACTATCGGGTCCCAGGCATGATCGTGTCCTTACAAAAAGATCACGGCGGGAGGTTTTTGGCTGTTTCCGGCCTCTGGAGGCCCTCGCTGGGCCTCGGGGCCGTCGAAAAACGATTTAGGATGAGAAGCCGGTCCCGAGGAACGGGTCGGGACTTCGGGGGACCGCGCATTGAAAAAATCAGGACCTCGCGGGGTTGGGAGGATGGGATTGGGAGAAATAAGGATATCCTTACCCAAAGGCGGCCGAAGGTGTTGGTCATTGCGTCCGGATGCTCTTGCTCCTTCTCTTCATCCTCCCAAGCCGTTCGTCCCAACACGATCATTGTTCTCCTCATCGTTGTAAGCCCGGACGTCAGCCTCCCGAGTTCCAGTCGGACCTCGTGCGACGACGCTGACTACGAAGGGACGCTGGCACGAACATGCGATGCGGGCACATGGCAGAGATGTATCGGCGAAGGGCGGACAACTTGCGCTGAGGGCTCTGGCCCCCAGGCGCAGGCCCTGAAGGGCCCCGCCCCCGGCAGTACCGCGCGCTCGCCTCGCCTCGCCTCGACCGCGATGGCGACGGCGACGGCTTTAGCAATTCTCGGCGGCGAGCGAGGAGGGGACGTAAAATGGAGAAGGCCCTCTCAGGAGGCCGCTGGGCTTCTCACAAGCCCTTCGGCCTTCGGAAAAGTCTTCTGCGTCGAAGGTTCAGGCAATTTCTGAAAAAGCCAGGGGACTTCGAGAAGGCCCACCCCTTATCACTTCCCCCCTGTGCTCGCCGCCGAAATTCCATGGAGCCGAGCACATCCTCGAAATCCCGCTTTTGCAGTGCATTGGAGTGCGTTAACGTCTGGTATTCGATGAGGAAGCTCCGACTTAGCGTCGACTAGCATGGATCTGCGCCGATTTTGCAACGACAAGCATCGATGAGCGTCGATTCGCAGGAGCCACGAAGATGGTACTGGATGCTCCCATGAATTGCCGCAGAAGACGGCGACGAGGACGACGACCGCAACCACGGCGGCGTCGGCGACGATGACGACGGCGGCGATGGCGACGGCGACGATGGTGACGGCAGCGGTGAGCCGCGCCTCCTGGGAACGAGGGCCCAAGCCATGACGCATCAGCACGAGGGAAACCCAGATCTCTCTCGAAGAAGGAAGCAACATGAACATAAGCTTTTGGCGCTCCGCGCGGATTTCTTGGATCCGCGCTGGGCCCCCCTGGCGGTGCCTCCAGCCCCGCACCTGGCACGCTCCGCGCGCCAGAGAGGGGGGTCCAGCGCAGATCCAAAAAATCCGCGCGGAGCGCCAACAGATAATTTTTATGTTGTTTTTTCTTTCTCATGGTTCTAATGAAGCAACAGCACGAGGGAAGCCCAGATCTCCTTGAGATCCGGGCAATGCACTTGTTCACACCAGGCGTTTTCGCCGGTCTCGGGCCCAAGGGCCCTCACGGATCGATCCGGCTCGAGAAGTGGCGCAGAAAACATGGTTTGGGGCTCGTGTCGTGATTCTTTTCTGCTCGCGAGCGACGCGGTCAGCCGCGCGCCGTCAGTAAAGTCGAGAGAGTAGCGCAAGCCCTGCTGTCGCAAGTGTGATGCGGAAAAGGGGCCACGAGGGTGGCGAAAGCTATAAAGCGGAGACAGAGGCAGGCGAAGCGAAGAGGCGACGAAAGGAGAACACGACAGAGAGAGTGTCGTGATTCTTCGCGATGCTGCGTTTTTCCGCAACGGCGGACCTCGGCATCGCGCGCCTGGATTGGTGTCCCACGCCGCCCCCCCCCCCCCCCAGCCGCGCAGCGAGGGCCGTTCTTGAATAGGGTAAGTGTTGGGGGCAGCCTTAAGTTGGGTCTGTCTCTCTACAGGAGGGATATTCACAAATAGTCAAAATTATCCCGGCAAAGCAACCAAACAGCGATGTGTATAAGAATCTCTGGAAGCACTCCCTTTAATCTTCACCTTGTCTCAGCTTCGGCCTGCCTCGGCCTCATCCTCAGCCTCAGTCTCAGCCTCAGCCTGTCTCGGCCTGAGCCTGCCTCGGCCTCAGCCTCAGCCTGCCTCAGCCTCAGCCTGCCTCAGCCTCAGCCTCAGCCTGTCTCAACCTCAGCCTGCCTCAGCATCAGCCTCAGCCTCAGCCTGCCTCGGCTTGCCTCGGCCTCAGCATCAGACTGCCTCAGCCTCAGCCTCAGCCTCAGCCTGCCTCAGCCTTAGCCTCAGCCTGCCTCAGCCTCAGCCTGCCTCAGCCTCAACCTCAGCCTGCCTCAGCCTCAGCTTGCCTCAGCCACAGCCTCAGCCTGCCTCAGCTTCAGCCTCAGCCTCAGCCTGCCTCGGCTTGCCTCAGCCTCAGCCTCAGCCTGCCTCCTCAGCCTCAGCCTGCCTCAGCCTCAGCGTCAGCCTCTCAGCCTCAGCCTGCATCAGCCTCAGCCTCAGCCTCAGCCCGCCTCAGCCTCAGTCTCAGCCTGCCTCAGCCTCAGCCTCAGCCTGCCTCAGCCTCAGCCTGCAGCCTCAGCCTCAGCCTGCCTCGGCGTGCCTCAGCCTCAGCCTCAGCCTGCCTCAGCCTCAGCCTGCCTCGACCGCCTCAGCCTCAGCCTCAGCCACAGCCTCAGCCTCAGCCTCAGCCTGCCTCAGCTTCAGCCTCAGCCTCAGCCTGCCTCGGCTTGCCTCATCCTCAGCCTCAGCCTGCCTCGGCCTCAGCCTCAGCCTCAGCCTGTCTCAGCCTCAGCGTCAGCCTCTTAGCCTCAGCCTGCATCAGCCTCAGCCTCAGCCTCAGCCTGCCTCAGCCTCAGCCTGCCTCAGCCTCAGCCTCAGCCTGCCTCGGCCTCAGCCTGCGCCTGCCTCGGCCTCAGCCTGCGTCAGCCTCAGCCTCAGCCTGCCTCAGCCTCAGCCTGCCTCAGCCTCAGCATCAGCCTGCCTCGGCGTGCCTCAGCCTCAGCCTCAGCCTGCCTCGGCCTCAGCCTGCCTCGGCCTCAGCCTGCCTCAGCTCGGGCATTCAAAATATGGCACAGGACTTGTGTTCTGGGAGCACGAAGATCACGAAGTGGCCCACAGCTGGCTCCGGGCAATCAAAATATGGTACAGGAATGGTGTTCTGGGAACACGAAGAAGACGAAGTGGCCTACAGTTGGCTCCGGGCATTCAAAAAGTGGCCTGGGAATGGCGTTCTGGTAACACGAAGAAAACGAAGTGGCCTACAGTTGGCTCCGGGCAATCAAAATATGGTACAGGAATGGTGTTCTGGGAACACGAAGAACACGAAGTGGCCTACAGTTGGCTCCGGGTATTCAAAATGTGGCCTGGGAATGGTGTTCTGGGTAGACGAAGAACACGAAGTGGCCTACAGTTGGCTCCGGGCATTCAAAATGTGGCCTGGGAATTGTGTTCTGGGAATGGATTCCGAAGGATTCCTAAGAATTCCTAAGGATTCTGAAGGATTCTGAAGGATTCCTGGGGCTGCCAGATTTGTCCGGATCCCGCCCAGACCCCCCTGGGGCGTCAAGATGCTTTCTTCCGTAGCCATTTTGGCTCAAGCCATTTTGGCTCAAGTTGCCATCTCTCGAGGTGGCGCAGGGCCAACCGCGCGCTCCAGGACTGGCCCGGCCCGCGTCTCTGGGGTCAGCCTGCGAGCATCTCGTTTGCTGTGAGCACCTGGCGGTGCCACACTCTGTACGCAACATTCTCTCTCAGAAGCAGTTTGCCAGTACGGCCCGTCCTCCGCAATGGCGAAGGCCACTGGGCCAGCGGCGTGGGTTCAGTGTGAGAAGTGTGGCCCACGCTCTTGGACACCTATGGCTAGCGGCAAGCTGTGGTGTCACATTTGCGGGCTCTACTACAACAAGGGTGATCAGCCTCAACGTGGAGCCCGTCGCCGCAAGGGCGGTGGCAAGTGCGCAGGCGGCGGCATGGGCGCGGGCGGCGCAGGCGGCGCCGCAGGGCTCTCCAAGCAGCAGCTGGACGCCATCGCCAAGCAGGTCACCGCCATCGCAGCGGCCGCCAAATCAGCCCAGCCGCCAGCAGCAGGCAGTCCTGCCGCAGGCGCAGCGCCTGGCCACGGGAAAGGTTCGCGTGGCACGGGCAAGGGCAAGGACACGGCAGCGCCCACGTCAGAGGCGCCCGCCACCAACGACAAAGACAAGAAGATCGAGCAGCTCGAACTTCTCGTCAGCACCTACCAGCAGATGGACGCCAACGTCGTGCCTGATGTGGCTGCCAAGCTGCAACAGGCCAGAGCTGACCTGGTGGACGCGCGCGCGGCGCAGGCAGCCAGCCTGCCGCCTGCGCAGCGCATGGCGCGCTGCCACACCCGCGTGCAGCGCGCGGCCGAGAAGGTTGAGAAGATCAAGCACCAGATATCAGAGCTGGAGAATACCAAGCAGGAGCTGCAGCTGCAGCTCGACGCCACCATCCAGTCCATGGAAGAGCAGAAGAAACGACTCGAGCAGGCCCAGGAGGACCAGCAGCGCGAGGAGCAGGACGCCAAGTCAGTCTGGGCAGACACTGCCCCAGATGAAGGACCTGGATCGCTCGCGGAGTTCACCAAGACGTCCAAGGCCAAGATCGCGGAGGCCAAGACCAAGTTTGCGGGCAACGCAGACATCCTCAAATTCATCAATGACATGGCCAGCATGGTGGGGGCCCTGCCTGAGAAGGCAGCACCGCCGCCCCAGCCATCTGCATCGATTACGGATACCCCGATTTTTGATTCTGATTTCTTCAAAGCCGAGATGGAATCCCTTGCTAAGCACCTGCCGAAGAAGGAGCTCGAAGCCCTGCAGAAGGCCCGTGCGACGCACCAGGACCAGCAGGCCGCAGCCGCGCGCCAGCTGGGCGGCCCGTCGAGCAAGGGAACTGGCAGCGGACGCGGTCACCGCCCGTATGGGTGACGGCCCTACACCGATTTCGAGGACAGCATCGACAGAGCGCTGTGCAACGGCGACATGCGGTGCCTCTCTGACTGAAGCTGACTGCCAGCCAGTTTCGCCAGCGGCCTCACCAGCATATGCCAGTGCTGGGAAGGCCTTTCCCATTTCCCTCCACTCCTCCTCTCCTCACTGCACCCGTTTTGAGTCTTTCAATGGGTCTTCTTGGGGCTCCCTCAAGAAGCGCCTCCTTGAGCTTGCGTGGGGACCCACCAAAGTTTTGTTTGCTCAGGAGGTGCACCTTGTGTCAGATTTAAGCATAGCCGAGGCCTCAGACTGGGCCACTAGGCACGGATGGAAGAGTTTTTGGGCCCCGTCGGTTGCCACTGCCTCTTTTGCCCCCTCAACGAACGGTTTAGGGGATGTAGGTTCGTCAGCTGGGGTCGCTATCTTCGTTGCCGACGATCTTGGGTGTTGCACTCTGGAGGAACCCGTGGGGCCCCCTGGAGGTATTTTGGTGCCACGCCGAGTCATTGGAGTCGTTGTGGAGTTCCCCCAGACCTCGGGCATCCTCTGTCTATCTTTGCATGGGCACGTGAGTCAGGGACTCTCGCCAGACAATGTCGCCATCCTCGAGGCTATAGCCGATCTGGTCAAGGTCTCGGGGCTGCAGTACATCATAGCAGGAGACTTCAATATTACTCAGGACCAGCTTGAGCATTCGGAGTTCTGCAATTATCTAAAGGGTCAGCTCTTCGCGCCGGTTTGCTCGATGGGCACATGCACAGCCAGCGGTTCAGTCATAGACATGTTCATCGTCGAGCAGCAGCTTGCCATCGCTGTGCGTGACATAGACGTCGATTTCGACTGGGATGCTAGGCCGCATTTCCCTGTTGTGCTGGATCTGCCACCAGATTTTGGAGAGGTCAAGGTCCTTCAATTCCCCACCATACCCGCCCTCCCCTCCTCATTCGACAAGGATGAGGAGGATGAGGATATCGTGCATCCAAGCACCGTTTCTTGGAATAAAGTTTTAGATCACGTAGGTAGGCTTATCTCTGCTTTAGGTAACCGTCACAAGGCAGTGTTGCGCGAAGGCTTCGCCTCGGCCTACGCGCACTGGGCCAACGCCGCAGAGCTCGAGCTAGCGCAGCGGACGGCCAGCAAGATTCGCAAGCGCAAGTCGTCAGGCTTGAGAGCGAGAGCCCCCCAGCCAGTACTCAGAGCAGTCACCAAGAACGAGAGAGCTCACAGGCAGCACGGTCTCCTCCCCACTGCGCCGAGCTGGATTGCCACTCGCATGCACCGCCTCGCTTGTTACTTGGAGGAGGAGGAGGAACGGAATGTGGGGAAGGTGATTGGCAGAGAATCTAGGCCGGCGGTATTCGATCTTATTTCCCGTGTGGTGCGTGCCAAGCCGCAGCATGTGATGCAGAACGAGTGCACGCGCATACTCATCAGAGATATACAGCATTATATCAAGCCCTTGCACGCTGATTTCGAGGCCGAAGCTTTTTGTTGCAGCAAGATAGCTGCCACAGTCGCGCAGCTGCTCTCTTTCAAGGCCAGGGCTGGAAGGTGCGGTCAGCCAACGCTGCCAAGGTCATCTCAGATGTGCGGTCAGCCAACGCCAGCTCTTGGAAGGAGTGGGTAGACAAGGCCCTCGTCAAGGGGGCCAAGGCCGCACACAAGTTCATTAAGGAGCGCACCAAATGGGAGCCCGACACGGTGGTCATCGAGGGTAAGCTCACTGCCTCCATACAGAGCACCCTGGACACCTACAAGGCCAAGTTCGGGAACTTTTGGGAGCCCGCGGTAGAGCCCCTCCACAGGGACAACGACCTCCATGAGCCCATCGGGATACCCTCAGTTGAAGCCCTCAGGGACCTCTCCAAGAGTTACTCCAAGTCATCAGCCGTCTCCCTCGACGGGTTCCACATGAGGCACCTCAGTATGTTATCCGATGAGGCCCTCGAGGCCTTCGCCAGACTCATCTACATTTCCGAGGTTCTTGGGGAGCTTCCAGGACAGCTCCAGTGGGTCCTCGTGGCGCTTCTCCGCAAAGTCACTGGCGGCTACAGGCCCATCGGCATCTTTCCCATGATGTACAGAATCACAGGCAAGCTGCGCTTGCATTTCGCGCAGGACTGGATAGCTAAGCACGACTACTCTTGGTTTGCCTGCGGCGCAGGCAGATCACCAGTCGACGTGGTATGGCGGCAGAGTCTCAGAGCGGAAGGGGCCGTCTCGGGCGGAGGGGCCTCTGCTGGTGTTCTCTGGGATATGGAGGCTTTCTTCGAGCGCTTCAAGCGCAACAAATTGCGGGCTCGAGCGCTCGCCTTAGGTTTTCCTGAGACTCTGCTCGCATATCACCTTGCAGGTTACGGCTCGTGGAGGCACATAGCGTGGAAGCGCTGTGTGGCTCAGCCCATAGCAGCCACCAACGGCATAGTGGCGGGCTGTTCTTTCTGCATCCTTTATGTCAGGATCTATTGCTTTGATGCTTTCTTGCGAATAACTTCGCTGCACTCGGCTGTCTATTTCGATTTCTATTTGGATGACCTGTCCATCACCTGTCACGGCACCGCGGTCAGGGTGCTCAAGCGTGTTGTCAGTGCCGCCAAGGAGCTTGCCCGTCTCATCGAGATAGACCTAGAGGCCAGGATAGCGGTTCACAAAGGAGCGGTCGTTGCGTCGTCGGTGTCGTTAGCCAGGCTTCTCACGTCGGCCCTTGGGGCCACTGGGGGCAAGCTCCAAGCGGTCGCCGCTAACTTAGGTTGCGATTTTACGGCTGGTAAATCCTTCGGTTGCAACGGCGCAGCCGCCAAGCGCAAGGTCAGGCTCAGGACCGCGACGGTCAGAGGGCAACGCCTGCGTAAGCTCATTGCTACCGCTGGACAAAGATGTCGCAAGATTGTCACCACTGGGCCCCTCCCTGCTGGGGCTTTCGGGGCCGCCGTTGACGGTCTCAGCAACAAGTCTTTGTATATGCTGCAGTCTCTGGAGATTGCGCAAATCACGCCTTGCTCCTCCAAGAAATCCAGGAGTGCGGCCTTCGCCCTCACGGGGTCCAGGGCCGACCGTTGGGCCTTAGGGCCTGTCCTCAGGTGGGCCCAGGAAGCGTGGCACACCACCCTCGGCAAATACGTGACCCCAGGGACCCTCGGCCTTCTAGAGCTCAAGCAGATTTATAACAACGTGCAGCCAATAGGACACATGTGTTATAACGCCGTGCGAGGACCACTCAGTGCGGCAGCCCATGCGCTTCACCGAATTGGCTGGAGTTTCACATCCGCTTTCACGCTGCAGGACCACTTTGGCAGGACGGTCAGGCTCACTGACACCTCGCCGAGCCTGCTTTCCGACTTGCTGCACCGAGGATGCCAGAGGAGGTGGGAAACAATTGCAGCTAAGAGCATACCCAGCCCGACCCCCATGAAGAGGGTGTGTTTTGACGTGGTTCGTGCCTTGCTCTCCCCCAAAAGCAAGAAGCCCCCCCCCAGGTTTAAGGCCATTCTCCAAACTCTCGTGGTCCAGGGATGGTGGACTGAAGAAAAACTCGCTCAGATAGGCTACGACGTGCCTAATGAGTGCCCGCTCTGTAAAGTCTTCGGGGGCACCATACACCATCGTCTCTTTTCTTGTCAGCATCCAGAGGTAGTTGCCCTCAGGACAGAGCTGCTGCCGCCAGACGTGCTGCAGGCCGCGCTGGAGGCGCCAGAGAATAGCCCCCTGTACTGCTTCGGTATCTTCGAGCACCCAGGGGAACAGCATGATGATTTTCCGCTGCCGAGAGAGAATCCAATCGTTCGATTCGTCAGACACGACGGTCAGCCTGACACGGTACCGCACTTTGGGGGGCTCACGGGAACCGACGGGTCGTGCACCAAGACAGGCATAGCGGAGCTAGACAGAGCGACGTTCTCGGTAGTGGCTTACAGTACCGACGGGGCCCCAGAGGCCTCCTTTTATGGCGCTGTCGCTGCGAACCTTCCCCAGACCTCTCAGGCTGGGGAGCACATGGGCTTCCTGGTTCTCCAGGAGGCCCTCACCAAACCCTCGAAGACTTGGGTGGACTGCAAAGCGGTCCTTGATCAGCACGCTAGGCCACTGCCGACACGTCTCAGCAGTAAGCTTAAGTATTCAGGCCTGCACAAGCTAGCGCTTGCGCGGGACAGCAGACATCATCTCGAGACGGCCTCTAAGGTCAAGAGCCATCAGGATATACATTCATTGGCTGGAGAGGCCAGACTTGCTGCGGAGATCAATGCTGCAGCAGACAAGATGGCGAAGGCGGCAGTGGACTGTCACCCAAGTTTCAACCCGACCGCGCTGCATGAGTTGCAACGCAAGATCGAGGCCGCTCGAGCGATTGGTTTCTATGCACCCAGAGTTCTTGCCTTGTGCCAGCGCAACAGGCACAAGAGCGAGAGAGCCGCTCTGCCCTGTAAGGTTCAGGCTACCATCGTCGTGCACGACTGGGAGGTTCTTCAGGGGCCGATACCGTACAGGTGCAGAGCATGTTTTACGTACGCCCGATCGTATAAGGCCGCTGTCGCACGTGAGAGGCAGGCATGCCAGCCACTGGCCAGCGCATTCAGACGCGGCCTAGAAGCTATTCATGCCAGCCACCAGATGGCAATTGCGCATTTTGCCGTGCCTGTTGTCTTTTGCTTAGTCTGTGGGCGTTATGCCCAGTATGCTTTCAGAGGTTTGCCCGCCACCTGTCCTGGACGGCCTCCCAAGAGTGGTGGACGTGCGAATGTGAGAAATCGTCTGTTGGATGGCAAGCATCCCAGATTTCGTCTTTTTGCTTCAGAGTCCGAGCGGTACAATACCGCAGAAATTCAAAGGCAGCAGCGCGCGCAGAGAGAGAAAGCAGCAGCGCCCGCTGCGACGCCGCTCCCGAGCCCGCCAACCCCACACCCTGCGCCTCGCCCACAGCGGTCCGAGGCCGGACGCGTGCGCCAGCTGCATTCCAGCCTGCGCCAAGAGGAGGATGGGGAACCGCTCATCCCTCCTGTGGGCTTCGGCGAGGACGAGTCGGACTAGGCCCCCGTCCAAGCCCCACCGCCATCTCGGCGGTGCTGCGTGCTTGTGAGGGGCCACCCGCCTGGCGGTCTCTGCCCTGGGTCCCCACCACTCGGCACGCCCAGGCACCGTCAGGCCACCCCACCTGGAGGGTGACTGGCCAGAGCCGCGTGCGTATGGCCCGAGATGCAAAAAAAAAAAAAGTCCAGATGCTTTCTTTTGATCCCATTAGAAACCTATCAGCAGAAGCTGTTAGATAAAATAGTCTGAGGAGGATTTTTGACATTTTTTGAATATGTTCAGGGTATGTTTTAAACTACTTTTTATTTTTGTCCAAAATCCCCCTGTCGGGGGACAGGCCCGACTTAAGTGTAACCGAGCGGGGAAGGTTCGTGGCAATTCTGCGGCGGGTTGGCGCCGCAATGGTGCGGCGGCGACCCTCGAGATGGAGACATTCGATATTTATTTGTAGGGGTTGGGGGGGGGTCGGGGCGTCCCTTCTGCGTCAACGGCCAGACGTTGCTCGAAAGACATGTCAGGATGGTGTCCAGGAGGGGCGTCTTCCGTGGAGGGATCAAGGCCGCGTCGTTAAAAAGTGTTGCAATTTGTCATACTTGGGTACCTACCAGGACCTTGGGGCGTCCTCAAAGTGACGCAGGATTGCTCCTGCTCCTCCATCTCCCCCCCCCTCCTCCCCCCCTCCTCCTTGTCCTCCTCCTCCTCCTCCTCCTCCTCGGGTTGCCTACGGCCTCGGGGGAAACCGTGCACCTCGTGTTGCTTCGATGAGGATTCCACCTCCTTGCGCCCCCAGTCTTCGGCAGGTTCGAGTCGTGGCGATGGGGCGGCGACGCCGCCGCGGGCGTCCAGGGTTGCACGCCGCCAGGGGCCCAGAATCGGCCAACACGGACAGACCTGCCGGTCGAAAGGCCGCCCATCCTTCAGGTGGAGCGATCCACGCGGTGTCAGGCACCATCGCCGAGGTCGTCACGGCACGAGCCCGCCGTACCTACGGTTCTGGCCCACCACGCGTCGGCGCGACATGCCATCCACGTCCCCATTCCCAAGCGTCAGTGTTCCTGGCCTTTCTCCGAGCCTCCCGCCCTGCGGGGCCGAGCAACACGCTGTCCGCTCGCACGGCACAGCGTGCTGCCAGGTCCACCGCAACCGCACTCTGAGCCAGAGTCCCCGCCCGCACCCAGACCTGTGACGTCCGAGTTATTGCAGAGCGCGGCCCCCGGAAGTCGGCCCCAGCAAGGGCCTCGAGAGGCCGAGAATGACCAAAGGCTTCCCGTCCTGCTGTTTTTTGTTACGAGGCGAGCCTGTCTGGGTATGCCTGCGCTCGGGCCCGGTCGAGCAAGGACCGATCGTCCCGACTCCGTCCGTTCGCGCGGCTCGTGCTCGGCGGGTCCCCTTCCCCCCCTCCTCCTCGCTCCTCCTCCTCCTCCTCCTCCGCCTCCTCCTCCTCCGCCTCCTCCGCCTCCTCCGCCTCCTCGTCCTCCTCCTCCTCCTTCCCCTGCCTGCCCCGCCCTATCCTCCTCCGCCTCCCCCGAACCTGCATGCTTGCCCGGCCTCCCTATCTCAAGCCTTGCTCCGACGAGCGCTGGTCAGTGTTCGACAGAGACCATTGGGAACAACTGCTTCCGCATCCTATCGTATCCCCATAGACCCCTCCTGGTAACTACGACGACGACGACGACGACGACGACGACGACGACGACGACGACGACGACGACGACGACGACGACGACCCCATCATTGACCCGGCCTGGCCCCGTCCGGGCGAGCGCGGGCGATTGCGGAGGGGGGGGAGCGTCTCGAGCCTTGCACGTGCCGCTGGACGACCCCATCATTGACCAGGCCTGGCCCCGTCCGGGCGAGCGCGGGCGATTGCGGAGGGGGGGGAGCGTCTCGAGCCTTGCACGTGCCGCTGGACGACCCCATCATTGACCCGGCCTGGCCCCGTCCGGGCGAGCGCGGGCGATTGCGGAGGGGGGGGGAGCGTCTCGAGCCTTGCACGTGCCGCTGGCTCGTAGCCCCGCTTGCGCACACTGCATCTGCGCCGTGCGCGCGTGAGCAGCGTGCGCACACGAGCCGCGTCGCTTCGGCGGCGGGAGCTCCGCGGAAGGCTGCCGGCCGAAGCCGGCGCGCAGAAGTCCACGGGCCCATGGATGGAGCGAGGGTCGCATGGGGATGGGGTGTCGGAGCCGGCCAAGAGGGGGGGGGAGGTGACGGCGGGCGGGGGGGATATCATGTCTGGGCCCATGATATCTCGCAGGTCTCGTGCCCCCCTTTT
This sequence comes from Prorocentrum cordatum, assembly GCA_963575745.1. Classification (NCBI taxonomy): domain Eukaryota; class Dinophyceae; order Prorocentrales; family Prorocentraceae; genus Prorocentrum; species Prorocentrum cordatum. The sequence continues at coordinate 760,530 of CAUYUJ010018949.1, read as the reverse complement.
TCCGCTCTTCGAGGCGTCACCTGGTCCCTCCCTCGGCCGCGCACATGCCTCGGGCCACGGCTTGCGAGCGCCCCTCTCGGGCGCGCAGCCCTCTCGGACGCCCCCGAGGGTGGGCCGAGGGCGGATCCGTGGCAAGTGCCTCGATCCACGGACGGACCGCGGGCAGAGGGCACGCATGGAGAGCTCGCAGGGGGAGCGGCGGCTGGAGCGCGGGCCGGCGGAGCGCGCGCCGAGGGCGGCGGAGCGTGCGCGGCCGGCCGAGCGCAGAGCGAGGCGCGGGCTGCGCCGGGGAGCCCGACTGCTGGACCTCTCGCGCCGGAGCGCACGCCCGCAGTGCAGTGCTGAAGCGCACGCCGTAGGCTGTGCTGGTGCGTCCTCCTCCTCCTCTTCCTCCTCCTCCTCCTTTCGGGGGCGGACAGGCCTCCCACCCTGACACGTCGATTCGCGAATTGGCCGTCTTCGGTTCGCGACGTTGTGGGCCTGGGCGACGTGGTGGGGTGCCCGTGGCCGCAGATGCTTCCTGCGCTGTGCCCTCGCGTGGCCTCGCACACAGGCGGCGGGCCCCCCCGCGCTGCGAGTCCAGCTCGTGGCCCGAGGATGTTCGACGAAGCGACTCCGGCCATTGGTGCTTCCGGCCTCCCTGACAGCAAGGGGATCCGGGGGGGGGGGGATCGCGGGGGCGAGGAGCTGGAGGAGGCCGGGGCGCGCTGGACGGACCTCAGGAGCACGAGGGCGAGGTTGCGCAGGGCGGGGCGAGCGCGAGGACGAGGACGAGGACGAGGACAGAGGAGATCCTCCGGGCCAGGGCCTCGGACGAGGATTTGGGTAGAGCATCTCCGCGCCCCGCTCGGCGCCAGAGGCGTCCTCGCTGCGTCCGCCGCCGGCCGGGTCCAGGCTCCTTTCCCTGCGGCCCAGCGGGCTGACGCCGAGGACGTGCCCCGCCTCTCGGTCACCGCACCGTCTGGTTCTGTCTCCTTCTCTCTCATTCTCTAATTGTCTGTCTCCCTGTTGATCTCTCTATCCCTGTCTTTGTATGTCTCTGTCTCTGTTTCTTTCTGTCTCTCGCACTCTCTCTCTCTCTCTCTTTCTCTCTATTGCTTCCTATCTCTT
>CAUYUJ010018949.1:661920-749420 GCA_963575745.1 Prorocentrum cordatum | reverse complement strand
CGGAACGTGTGAGGGGTGTACCAAAATGGGGCGGGGATGCCATGCGAGTTCCGCCACTGGGACCTTAGATGGAGCACCCTTTCATGGGGCCACGAAGAGTGTGAGAGGCGTACCAAAAATGGGGCGAGGATGCCATGCGAGTTCCACCACTGGGACCTTAGGTGGGGCTCCCTATGGGGCCACGAAGCGTGTGAGGGGTGGACCAAAACGGGGCGGGGATGCCATGCGAGCTCCGCCACTGGGACCGTAGTTGGAGCTCCTTATGGGGCCACGAAACGTGTGAGGGGTGCGCGGCCCGCTCGCAGTCTCTGCCCCTCCGCGGGCGTCATGCCCCCCCCCCCCCCCCAGAAGCTGGACCAGCAGGGATTCGGGCTCGCGGCTGCCGACCCGTCCTCCTTGCCCCGCGGCCTCTCCCTATCCCTTGCTCTCCCCCGTTCCCGTCTCCGCGCCCGCGCAGGCTGCCGCTTGCGCAATCCGCGCTGGCGGGGCCGAGTGGGGACGAGAGGGGCTCAGGGAGGGAGGGAGGGAGGAGAAGGAGGAGGAGGAGGAGGGGGAGGAACAGGAGGAGCAGGAGGAGCAGGAGGAGCAGGAGGAGGAGGAGGAGGAGGAGGAGCAGGAGGAGGAAGAGGAGGAGGAGGAGCAGGAGGAGGAGGAGGAGGAGGAGGAGGAGGAGAGGGCGTGGGAGGAGCTGACGGGGTGCATGTTGCGGGCTCGTCACGCAGGAAGGAGGGTCCCGACGGAAGCAGGCCCCCGACCCCAGATATCTTCCCTGGGACCAGCGCCTCATCCCAGTCTTAAGGAATCGGGCCTGTCCCTCTACAGGAGGAAGATTCAAACATAGTCCAAACATAGGCCTGTAGGGGGACACGCCCGACCTAACCCTAGTCGTTTTGTTGGTGGTCGTGGGGCCCAGGGAAAGCCCCACGGATCCGAAGGCGGCGGCAGAAGTTGATGTTTTGTTAAGCCGTGCGGCATGTGATTGGCAACCCTGCACGCGCATGTAGTCTCTCCCTTGATTCGTCGAGTGTCGAGCCTGGCCTGATCTGCTGGCACTGCTCTGATCCCTCAGCGTCGGGCGCCCCTTGCTTCAGTGTGTACAACATGTTGCATGGTAGCCGATTCGTCATTGCATGTGGGTTCTCGAGGCCGCATTTTCATATTAATCCTGGAGACCGCCTGGCTGGCCCAGTCGGTCGCGTGATGAGTTGCCAGCTTCGTAAGGGCCATGGTCGCCCGCATGCTGACCCAGCACTGCGACTGGATCGCACGATACGAGCAGGTGTGGGAGAGGGCCCCGGTGAGGGGTGCTGAGAACTAGGGCCACCACGAGGGTGCGAAGTTAGTTGCGCTTCGCGGTCTGGGCGATTTCACAGCGAGGCGCGAGTCCTTAATCCTGTTATGTGGGGTGACGCGAAAGTTGAAGATAGTCGCGCTTCGCAGAGCGCGGAGCGCGAAGATACTTAGTTTACCTAGTGAGAGCGACCGACATCGGCGCGTAAGCTGCCCGCGTAAGGCCACGCTTAACCCTCGCTTCGATGTGGAGTGATGTGCCGCGTCGGCGGCCCGCATCAGCCACCGCGTAAGGTCGCTACGTCACCTCGCTTGAGAGCCTTTTTTGTCGTCGCCCACCTGGCCGTCTCCTCCCTCCTCCTCCGCGCCGTCTCGGGGCTGTCTCGGGGAGCACCAGGGCAGACGATCAAGGAAGGGGCTTGGGAAGTGGGGAGTTGTAGCAAACTCTGCTGCATTCAACCGGATCTCGGCTCCGCCGCCGATCGGCCTCCTCTCAATGCGTTGGCGCCTCCCGCGCGGGCAAGATGTTTTCAGAGCCAGCTGCGTAAGCTGTGGGCGGCGCGCTTGCCAGGATGGCGAGAGCGCTCGCCCACGCGCGGACAGGAGGTGCGCAGCGTGGCCGACTGCGCAGGGCTGGCTGCGCACCGCATCGCACAGCTCCCCCAGGTGCCCAACTGGGGGGCTCAGCGTCGGCGATCGCGCCCGCCGCCCGTTTTGCCCGTCACAGGGCGGCGGGGGCGGCGCGTCCAGGGGTGTCGTCTCCTGCGCTTTGGCGGCAGCAGGGGCGGGGCAGCTGCTCGCAGGCCTTGCTCTCTGGCGCGCGGGCGCGCGCCCGGCGTCCGCGCTGGGCATGGCTCGCCAGATCGGAGGACTTTCTCATCGTTCGCTTCGATTCCCCGCGGGAGGTGGTTGAGCACGTCATCCCATCACTGCGGAACGTGACCACGTCCCCACGGACGCCCATCCTTCAGGCCCCGCCTTCGACCCAACCCACAGTGCGACCGACCGCCAGGGTGCCGACTACGCCATCTCGCTGGGCTCGTGTCCCTTCCTCGGCTCCAGTGGCATGCAGTCCTTCGATTTCGGCGGCGCGCTGTACATCAGTTTCCTCGCCTGCTCCACTTTCGCGCTCTTCCATGGCTCAGAGGGCGTCCCCACCGTCATCAGTGTCAAGGGGTGCTTCGCGAGTGGCGGCTTCCTGCCCGTCAGTGTCACTGCCGTCACCGATTTCGTGCATGTCAAGTTTGCCGTTGACGCCGCCTCCGACCTCGGCGTCTGGACGCGCCGCCGCTTCGCCACCCCCCACAGGCGTTAGAGCGCAAGTCCCGTTGTCGTGTTCGGGCTCGCCGTCGTCACGATTGGGATGCCTCGATTCACGCCCTCTGGTCATTGGCGTTAGATCGCAATTCCCGTTGTCGTGTTCGGGTTTCACGTCGCCACGTTTAGGATGCCTCGAGGGAGACCTTCCCTCTAGTGGCGTTAGAGCGCAAGGCCCGTTGTCGTGTTCGGGCTCGCCGTCGCCACGAACCGGGTGCCGCGATTCGGGACACCTGTCCCTTGGCGTTAAATCGCAAGTCCCGTTGTCGTGTTCGGGCTCGCCGTCGCCACATGTCGTTTGTTTGTTTGCGAACTCCCCGAGTGCGCACCGCAGCTCACCGAGGTCGGAGGATCTCAGCGGCGGCGCGGCGCCCACCTCGGTGGCGCTGCACGGCGGCGACGGTGTGCGTCTACCAGGCCCACAGCGAGAACCCGAAGTGGTCAAGTCTCCGCCCTGGCGCCCCCGCGGCTGCCCGCGCGGCCCGGAGCTGCTGGAGCGCACCCGTCGCTGGACACCACCTGGGCTGCCCTCGGTTCGCGGTCCATCGATGTCGGCGCCGCCCTGTACTCCAGTTTCCTCCCCTGGGTCGCTTTCGCGCTCTGCTGCGGCTCAGAGGGCGACTCCTCCGTCCTCGTCGGCACGGTGTGCATCGCGAGTGGCGGCCTTCTCCCCGCCTACCTCTTCGTCTTCGCCGATGCCGACATCGTTGGGATCTCAGAGGGCGCCGCCATCGTCGACGGCTTCCGCGCCTTCGTGGTCCTCTCCGTCTGGGTGCTTTGCTGTAAAAGCCCCGTCACCGTCACCCTCGCTCCCCTCGCCCTTCGCTCCGTTGAGCTTTGCTCCTGCTGCTGCCTGCACCCCCCCTGCTCCCCCCCTCGCTCTGCAATCATCGCCCGTTCGCCCGTCCTCCCGCATCCCCGCTCCTCGCGCGCCGAGAGAGCGCGCCCGCCTTGTTGGCATCATCTCAGCCGCCGACGCGGAGTTCGTGTCAGGCGCGCCGCCCGCCCCCTCGCCACCCGCCGCTGGGGGATCGGCCTAGGTGGTCGACGCACTCCCCCCTTTCTACGCTGGGCTCCTCCTCTCTCGTCCTTCCCTCTCTGCACGAATCAGCGGCCCGAGTTTTGGCCACGTTCGCAGGGCAGCTGGCCAGTCGGATGCCTCCTATAGTCTCTGCCACGAGTCGGTGTACGTCGTCGTAGCCCGAGCCCTGCCCTCGCCGATCGACGATCTGGCCAACTCGCGGGGGTGGACAGACCTCCTACCCTGACACGTGGATTGAGGAATTGGCCGTTTTCGGTTCTCGAAAGGGCGCCGCGGCCGTCATTTTCCAGGCCTGCGCCCGCCAGGTTTGGGCCCGCCGTCATTTTCCAGGCCTGCGCCCGCCAGGGAGGTCTGTCCATCCCCGAAACTCGCTGGGCGGCTGGGGGATGGTTCGGAATTTGCCGAACACGGCGAAATCCGAACCCGACCCCCGCCTCCCATCGATGCAGGAGTCGACGGTCGGTGGAGGTAGGGTTCGGACGTCTCCGCCTGCATGTGCATTGCCTTCTGAGGCACTGGGGCACCGTTCCCCCCCCTGGCGGCGGATTTGCACAGGGTCTGGCTTCGCAAGTGACGCCGGCGCTGCGGATGGGCAGCAAAGGGCCGTGGTCGAGCGCGCATGGCCCACCGCGCCGCCGCCTTCCCCTGAGATCCGGCGCTGCAGTAAAGTTCTCCTGGGGAAAAACCCATCCATATGCAGTTGTGAGTACCGCCGTTGTGAGAACCGCCCGTCGGTGGAGCTCCCTACGGGACCACGGAACGCGTGACGGGTGCGCCGAAATGGGGCGGGGCCGCCATGCGGGCGCTGCCGCTGGGGTCGCCCGCAGGGGGCGCGGAGGTCAGACGAAACGGAGTGCATGCTGATGTAAACCGTCGCGGCTGAGGAAGAAGTCGTGCGGTCGCAGCCATTGGGGCCTTCGGTGAGGCTCCCTCTGGGGCCAGGGTGTGCTAAAGTGATGGGGCTGGCGGCGTGCGAACGTAGCCGCTGGGGCCTTCGGTGGAGCTCCGTATGGGGCCACGGAACGTGTGAGGGTTGTACCAAAGTGAGGGTGGTGGCGGCATACGGATTCAGCCACTAGGCCTTCTGTGGAGCTCCCTATGGTGCCACGAAGCGTGTGAGGGATGTACCAAAGTGACGGTGGTGGCGGCATGCAGGCGCAGCCACTGGGGCCTTCGGTGGAGCTCCCTTAAGGGGCCACGAAACGTGTGAGGGGTGTGCCGAAGCAGACACGTGAAAGAGGAGGGAATATGATGGAGATGATGACGGCGATGATCATAGTTGAGGACGTGCGGAGGGCAGAGACAAGGTGGGAAGGAGTGGGAAGCAGGAGGATGAGGAGGAGGAGGAGGAGGAGGAGGAGGAGGAGGAGGAGGAGGAGGAGGACGGGAGGAGAAAGTCGCGGGGAGCTGTCTATTCAATACGAAGACCCGACTCAACATAGGATGGTGGGAACAAGGCAACACCGCGAAACATCACGGTCTGACTCCCAGGCCCACATCTCAGTGCTGCACTCTTCGGCACGGATCGATCTGCGAGGGCCCTGGGGCCTGAGACCGGGCGTAAGACGCCCGGAGTGAAGCCTGCAACGGGGGGTTTCGGGGGGGGGGGTCGGGGGCTTCGAGGGTTCGGACGTCGCCACTGGTGGGGTGGCCGCGCAAAAGCGGCTCGCCGTCGCCGGCGGTCGTCGTCGTTGCCGACGGTCGTCGTCGTCGTCGTCGTCGTCGTCGTCGTCGTCGTCGTCGTCGTCGTCGACGTCGACGTTCGTCGTCGGTCGTCGTCGTCGTCGTTGTCGTCGTCGTCGTCGTCGTCGTCGTCGTCGTCGTCGTCGTCGTCGTCGTCGTCGTCGTCGTCGTCGTCGTCCGGGAGGAGGCCGGGCGCCGGGCAGGCGCAGCCCGCGCCGCCCGCCCTCGGCGCGCCGCGGCCCAGCACAGCCTGCGGCTCCCGCGGGTGGGCCTCCCGGGCGCTGGGGCGGCCCGCGCTGGTGCCGCGGGTGAAGGAGGAGCTGGCGGCCCCGGAGGGGCAGCGGGGGGTGGGCTCCTCCTCCGCCTCCTCCTCCTCCGCCTCCTCCTCCTCCGCCTCCTCCTCCTCCTCCGCCTCCTCCTCCCCCGCCTCCTCCTCCTCCTCCGTCTCCTCCTCCTCCTCCTCCGTCTCCTCCGCCCCCTCTCCTCCTCCTCCTCCTCCTCCTCCTCCTCCTCCTCCTCCTCCTCCTCCTCCTCTCCTCCTCCTCCTCCTCCTCCCCTCCTCCTCCTCCTCCCTCCTCCTCCTCCTCCTCTACCTCCTCCTCCTCCTCCTCCGCCTCCTCCTCCGCCTCCTCCGCCTCCTCCTCCTCCTCCTCATTCTCCTCTTTCTCCTCCCTTTCCTCCGCCTCCTCCTCCTCCGCCTCCACCACCTCGTGCAAGCACGACGGGAGGTTCGTGTCCATCTTCGGCCTCCGAGGGCCATCTCCGGGCCCTGGGACTGTCAAGAGACGGCTCAGGGTGAAGATCCGGTTTCTGGGAAAGGGTCGGGGTTTCCAGGGAATTCGTATGGAGTGAATCAGGACGTCGCGTGTCTGACGAGGCACCGGTACCGCCACCTCCTTCTCCTCCGCCTCCTCCTCCTCGATCCTCCCCGTTCCTCTCATCCTTCTCGTCCTCGATCCTCCTCCTCCTCTTCCTCCTCTTCCTCCTCCTCCTTCTCCTCCTCCTCTCTTTGATTCCAGGCGCCTCGCGGAACCCCACCAGCAGCGGTACCCAGGGGAGTTGCCCTGTTCAGGGATGTGGATGAGCATCCAGCGGAAGAACGGAGTGTGCAAGCCGTCATATCCCAAGAGGTGGAGCACGGAGAAGGAATCAGAGACATGTGAGGAGGAGGAGGAGGAGGAGGAGGAGGAGGAGGAGAGGAGGGAGAGGAGAGGAGGAGAGGGGAGGAGGAGGAGGAGGAGGAGGAGGAGGAGGAGAGGGAGGAGGAGAGGAGGAGGAGGGGGAGGAGGGGGGGAGGGGGGGGGGGGAGGGGGAGGGAGGAGAGAGGAGGGAGGAGGGAGGAGTAGGATTGGGAGGATAAAGGGGAGGAGGAGTAAAAGCGGCAGCGTCTGAAGACACCATTGCTGTCAGGAAACAGGAACCAGGAGGAGTACAAGGAGGATGAGGACGAGGAGGAGGACGAGGAGGAGGGCGGACAGAGCGGCCAGGTGCCCCTTGGATGCCCCTCGGAGTCTCTCAGGATGTCTCCTGGGAGCTCCTCGGGGTGCTCTTGGGGTGTCTTGGAGGAGCTGGCGGTCGGCATGGCGACCCATACAGTCGGGCCGCTGAAGAAGGAACCCTTTTCGTTTGGGAGGGGCTCAGTGTTCCTTAATCATCTTAGATGTTTCTTACGTGTTCCTTAGGTTTTCTCTGGGAAATTGAAGTTTAACTTATGGGAAAAACGGGCCTCGTTCCTTATTTATGGTTCCTTAGGTCAACGCCTCGACTGTAGATCCGAGGCTACGAAAAGAATTGGGCGGCCCTTTTTTCTGATGCAGGTTTCATTCTCCAGGGGCCCTCAACGGGCCCCAGGATAGTGGAAATCCGACTCGGGACGAACCGCTGGCCCTAGGGGAGATGTCCAAGCATCAGGGGGCCCACGCATCGACCAAACACTGTGGCATCTCTGGATGCCCGGGGGGGCTGGGGGGGCGATCCCTCCAATTGTGTTGGTCTGTCATCCATCCGCGGACGAGTGTCATATCCATAGCGGACGCGGAACCCGAACGGACCACATCGTGTTCTGCGCATTCAGAAGGGGAGTTGTGCACATTGGAGGAGGAGGAGAAGGAGGAGGAGGAGGAGGTGGAGAAGATGGCGGATGGGCAGGTGGATGAGCAGGAAGTGGAGGACGATGGGGAAGGAGGATGACGAAGAGGACCAGCAGCAGGAGCAGCTGAAGGAGGACTGGGAGGATCAGGATGACCAGGCAGGTGAGGATCTGAAAAGAGCGGGGCGACAACGATGGGGAAGAGCTCTGATCTAGAAATGGGGCCAGTGCTGGGGCGAGAGCGCCATTCGGAACGCCTGGACGACGGGAGCAAAGCGCCGATCCTGAAATGAGGCCCGCGCTGCAATGGGAGCGCCTTATCTTCTAAAAAAGGGTGTGCGAACCGAGCACACAGCAAAACAACGTCACTATGTAATGCATTGCGCCAGACAGCAATATCATCGACTGAGGCTGCGGACACTTTCAGCACGTCGTCGGAGAGGTAAGTGACTAGTACCGAAGACGCTTGCGGCGAATCACCGCCGCGCCCTGCCTTTGGAATCGCCCATGTGGCCCAGCGTTGTGGCAAGAGCTCCGCCAAGCTATCGGACCATATGTTCCCCCAGCCGTTGTGGAAACCATTCGGGGAACAGTTTGGGGAGGATGGCGGGGACGATCAGGCGGAGGAGGAGGAGGAGGAGGAGGAGGAGGAGGAGGAGGAGGAGGAGGAGGAACAACAAAACAGGGGCATCTTGGAAGCCTCTGGGGGCACTCTTGGGGCCTGGAGCTTCCTGGGGGCTTCTTGGAGGCATCTTGAGGGCCTCCTTGGGCCGCTTAGAGGCCTTGGGGGGCTTCTCAGGAGCCTCTTTGTGGCCATCTTTGGGCATTCCTGGCCCGTCTGACGTAGTCGGAGGCCGTCTTGGGGGCCTCTCTGGGCCGACTTGGGGCCCTCTTGGGGTGCTCTAGGGCCGACTTGGAGGCCATCTTGGGCGTCTTGGAGGCCTCGTGGGCCGTCTTGCGGCCCTCTTGGGTCCGTCCTGGGAGCCTCTTGGGCCGTTCTTGGGCCATCTTGGAGGCCTCTTGAGCCATCTTGGGGCGGTCTTTTGGGGCTCTGGGGCCAATCAATGATGTTGGCCTCTTCGGGCCTTCCTGGAGTACCTCTTGAAGGCCTCTTGGGCCGTCTTGGAGGCCTCTAGTGGGCGTCTCGGAGCGTCCTGGGCCATCCTGGAGCCGGCTTGGGCCGTCTTGGAGGCTTCCTGGGCGAACTTGGAGGCATCTGTGACTTCCTTGGGCAGTACTGGAGTCCATCTTGGACCATCTTGAGCGATCTTGGAGGCCATCTGAGCCGTCTTGGAGGCCATCTTGGGCCATCTTGGGGCGGTACGGGCATTGCTCTACAGATTTTGGGGTCCATTTCGGGGGGGGCGGGCGCGTTGGGCCAGAGCGAAAGGGGAAGTTCTGTTGGAACAAGAGCCAAAGCCAAACCAGCAGGGTCCAGCACGACAGGCACCCCTGTGATAAATCAATTGGGGGCGGCGGATCGAAGACGCCTACGGCGAATCACCGCCGCCCCATGCCTTTCTGGAAATGCCTATGTGGCTGAACGTTGGGGCCAGAGCTTGGCCAAGCTAGTGGACCATGTGTTCCCCGAGTGCTTTTTTTGTAAAAAAAACAATCCTTCGGGGAACACGCGGTCGAGAATAATCGTAATGAGGAATGTGATGTCGTTTCGTTCACCGTTCTTGGGGGCCTCTTCGGACAGTCTTCGGGGTCGCCTAACATAGGTGCGACCATAACATCGAAAGCTGTTTCGAAAGTCACAACTTTAACGAGCATTATTGCACCACTACTGATGCTCAGAGGGGTGGCGTGTCAGGCTCTCAGGTGAAGACATGTTTTGTCCAGCGCTGCCTCATAAGCGTTCCTGTGGACAGACGCTTCGGTGCATCACTCGGGCGAGCTGTCGGACCAGGGATTGCCCGACTCGCTTCTGAAATCTTTGGAGGACCACGTGAGCCTAGCTACTGGACAATGTGTTCCTTCAACTGGTCTGGAATCACGGGAAGAAAAGCACCCGGGCCCGAACATTGGCGTTGACTAAACGGCCCTGGGCGTGTACGAAACAGCCCTACCCTGTTCGATTCCTTCCTTGGGTGCGCTTACTGAACGGCTTCGCTTGCGGGGTTGGTTCTTATGGGGGTGGATCTGTTGCCCTCTATGGAAAGCCTTCGGGGGACACGTGGGTCGAGTGAACTCAGTGAGGTTGTCGCCCATCTTGGTTTTTTTCTGGACAGCCTTGGCGGCGCGCCGAGGGGGGCAGGGGGAGGGGGGAGGGCTTCTCAGAAGCACCCCTGCTTCTTAGAGGGCGCGGGCCTTGTCTGTAAACGTGAGGCTCGCTGCTTCTAAGAAGCAGCCCTCTTCTAAGAAGCCTTCCCCCTCTCCCCCCCGTACCCCCCCTGTGCGCGCCGCCAAGAGCCTGCGGGCTCGCCCACCGCACAAAGGGCGGGTGGTTCTCGGGCACGGTCGAGCTGTCCAGGGCGCCCGTCTTTGGGGGTCGTCTGGGGCGTGGCGTCCACATGTTTTCTTTGGGGGGGTCGTCTTCGGGGGCACACCTGCCCTCCTTCGTGCAGGAGGGAACGAAACACACAGACACGATTCATCGGCGATTCCCCAGAACATATGGGAAAATGTGGGAAGTGGGGGGGAAGACAAAAACCAAGAAAATATGGGGGATCCTGTTCTTTATGTGTATTTATTTGTGTGTCCCAGGGCCCCTTCATTCATGGCCGTCTCATGTGATGTTGAGCATGTCGTGGGCACTTGTTCCCCGAAGCCGCCCAGATCTGTTCCGGGGAGCGCCTGTGAAGTAGTCTGTACGGTGGGGGCGTTGGTAAGGGAATGCGCTCAGGATGCTGCAGACCCTGGAGAATTCCTTATCTGATGAGGGCGGCGGTGATATCCATGGCCAGGCCTCGATTGGAGTTCCACCAGCCTCCAGACCCTTGATTCCATATCTGGGGGTCCCTTATCCAATGCCCCCACCGTAGTTGTATCATCTGATTGGAGATATAATTTCGTTGACGTGCACTGCTTGTGCATTTTGTTTGCACCATGCTCGTCCGCAGGTGCATGCGGGATCAAGTTATCTTCAGGCTCCTTGGGCCTCTGGGGGCTCTTTGAAGATGCTTTGGCCGTCATAGGACGTTCTGGGCCCGTCTGACGCCGTCGGAAGCCGTCTTTGAGGCCTCTCTGAGCCGACTGTGGGCCCTGATGGGGAGTTTCAGGGCCGTCTTGGAGGCCTCTTGGGTAATCGTGATGCCCTCTTGGGCCCGTCTTAGGGCCCTCTTGGGCCGTCGCGGGGCCATCTTGGACGCCTCTTGGGCGATCTTGGAACTATCTTGAGGGCATCTTGGGCCGCTTTGGGCCGTCGGACAGCTGAAAAGATGGAAATGCCAAAGTCATCCATAAACCTACAGTAATCATGGATTTTGCGTTCTCAGGCCCTTCCAGGAGGACCACTTGAAGGCCTCTGGGGCCGTCGTGGGGGGCATCTTGGAAAATGTTTGGGCCACCTTCGGCCCTCTTGACGACATCTTGCCCGTCTTGGAGGCAATCTCGGATGCCTTGGAGGGCACCGAGGGGACTGCGGAGGGCAGCTCGACCCCGCACCGCGCCCCTGGCGCGCTGGCACCGCGAGGGGCGCGCTGGGGGCGCGAGGGGCCCACGAGGAGCACGAGGACGAGGAGCCCAGCAGCGGGGAGAGGGCGCCGCACGCTGCGCCAGGAGGGGCGCAGAGCGCCCGGGGGGATGGGCGGGGCGGAGGAGGGCCCGCGGGAGGCGCGCTGGTCGTCGGCGCCGTCGGCGCCCGTGAAGGCCGAGCTGAACGTGACCGGGGCGGGCTCTCGGGGCCGAGCCGGCAGCCTCGATGCGCGGTCCTCGGCCTCCTCCTCGATCCTCTGGCCTCCCTCGTCCTCCTCGGTCTTCGCCCCCCCCCCCCCCCCTTCGACCCTCGTCCTCGACCCTCCTCCGTGTCCTCCTCCTTCTCCTTCTCCTTCTCCTTGTCCTCCTCCTCCTCCTCCTCCTCCTCCTCCTCCTCCTCCTCGGTCCCGCTATCCCGGATCCTCCCTCTCGATTCTCCTCGATCTTGGATCCTCCTCCTCCTCCTCCTCCTCCTCCTCCTCCTCCCCCTCCCTCCTCCTCCTCCCTCCTCCTCCTCCTCCTCCTCCTCCTCCTCCTCCTCCTCCTCCTCCTACTCCTCCTCCTCCTCCTCCTCCTCCTCCTCCTCCTCCTCTCCTCCTCCATCCTCTATCCTCGATCCTCGATTCTCCTCCTCCTCCTCCTCCTTCCTCCTTCTCCTGCTCCTCCTCCTCCTCCTCCTCCTCCTCCTCCTCCTCCTCCTCATCCTCTATCCTCGATTCTCCCTCCTCCTCCTCCTCCGCCTCCTGCTCCTCCTCCTCCTCCTCCTCCTCCTCCTCCTCCTCCTCCTCGTCGGTCCTCCTCCTCCTCCTCCTCCTTTTCCTCCTACTCCTCGGTCCTGGGTCCTGCGTCCTGGGTCCGTCCTCCTCGATTCTCCTCGATCCTCAGAGGTGGCGGCGGGCCCTCGGTCCTCCTCGAGGGAGGCGGCGGGCCGATCGCGGGGGGGCCCGATGCGCGCCGCAGGGCCCTCGGGCTCTTGGCGGGGGATGCGGGCGCGCGCAGCTCTCGATCCGCCCTCCACCTTGCCTCGATCCATCCATCCTCCTCGATGCTCCTCGATCCTCGATCCTTCCCCTCCTCCTCGATCCTCCTCATCCTCCTCCTCCTCCTCCTCCTCCTCCTCCTCCTCCTCCTCCTTCTCCCCTTCTCCTCTCCAATCCTCCTCGATCCTCGATTTTTCCTCTCGATCCTCCTCGATCCTCTTCCTCGGTCCTCCTCCTCGGCTCTCCTCGGTCCTCCTCCATCCTCCTCGAGCCTCCTCGATCCTCCTCGACGCTCTTCGATGTCTCGAGCCTCGACCTCCCCGATCCTGGAGCATCCGCCCGACCAGACGGGCCTTGCCCTGTTCTCCCCCCCCTTCACGGGCACGGGCATCGACGGGGGATTCTTGTCAGCCCGAGCGTGCTTCCAGAGGGGAGGGGGCGGATCGGCCCCAGTCTCGCCCGCTCGCCCAGGGCGGAACCGAAAGGGAGCGGGCCTCCTCGGAGGGCGCGGGGGGCTTCTCGGAAGCCCCGGGGACTTCTGAGGAGCCCTCCGTGGCTTCGGGGGAAGTCTCAGCAGGCTTCTCAAGAGGGCCGGAGGTCTCCTGAGCCTCCTGAGAAGTCCAGCGCCTTCTGCCTTCCCGCCCGGGCGCGCCGCAGGGACGTAGTGCAGCGTGCAATCAGTCCCTACCAAGACATGCGCCGTTTCGTTTTTTTCGATGCGCGGTCCCCGAAAGTCCCGACCCGTTCCCCGGGACAGGTTTCTCATCCCGAGCCATTTTTGACGGTCTCGGGGCCCGGCGAGGGCCCCCAGAGGCAGAATATTGCTAAAAACCTACGGTCGTGATTTTGTACGACGCGATCGTGTCTGGGTAGGGCATCCGCCCAGCCGCCATGGCATGCCCTTTCCTGCGCAGCGCGCGTCACAGCACCACCGTGCCTAGCCTTACGGCCACCCTGGGCACCAGCATACGGTGCACACGCCCCCCCCTGCCGAGGTCCAGAGGGCCTTCAGCCCATTCTCGGGCCCGTGGTGGCCCTTCCAGGCAGGGCGCTGGTTTACACGTGCCTTCTGCAAATTCGATCCTCGCTTCCGAGGAGGAGCAGGTACCCTTACCTCTACCCTCCCCGCCCTCCCCCTTTTTCGGGAGAGGCGCCCTCCCCCTCCCCTCCCCCTTCCCCTTCCCCAACGCACCCCGGGAGAGGTCCGAGGTGCAGCGGTATCGGTACCTTTTGGTTTCCCCATCGCTGCTCCACCCGATGCATCCTATCAGCTGTCCCGGTACGAATCTCGTGTAGCCCGAGGACTGCACAAGCGATGGCTTGTCTGTGTGAAGAGAGGGAGTAGAAGGAGGAGGAGGAGGAGGAAAAGGATGAGGATGAGGAGGAGGAGGAGGAGGGGAGGGGGAGGAGGAGGAGGAGGAGGAGGAGGAGGAGGAGGAGGAGGAGGAGGAGGAGGACGAGGAGGAGGAGGAGGAGGAAGAGGAGGAGGAAGGCCAGGCAATACCAGTCGCACTCCGACCAGAAACACAAGCTTTCGTACAGGTCACATTTTGAGATCTACTCATGGTTAATCCTGCGACTGGAACCGAACATGTAGATTATTGGTTTTGCAGTGTGGGCCGTTGTCTCCTTTCGCGTGCCCAAATGCAGTTCAGAGCTTAGTTCTGGTGACAAACATCGGTTTCCTGACACTGGGCGTTTTACAGGGGCATTTGCAGTCAATTTGCTCCGTTGAATGAATGGTGCGCACGGTGCCAATACTTTGCTGACGAAGGCTTTGGCAAGTTACATTTCTAAGCGTCTTCAAACATCATTGAGATGTTAATGTACGCGTCATACAAACTGCAGGGCGCATATGGTTGCCATACTTGGCAGAAGCTCTGATGTTTTGGCATTGCCTGTTAGCCCGTGAACAGTCATCAAGTTTTCGTTCCAGGTCCACGTAGTTGTTCACAGTTTGGACCTGCGGAGGTAAGAGGTGAACGCTAGCCTGCCGTCCTCTCCTTCCTGTCATGGCCTCGTCTGCCCGCAGCAGTGTGGAGCTGCGTAGGCATCTTTCCTCAGGGGGCCCTCGTTCGCTCAAGCGGTGCTCCGTCACCGCCATCGGGCGCGTGAGCAGCGCCTGGCCCGATCCCTTCGCGGACACGGAGACATGCCCGCGCTTTGCCCGCACGGTGACTGGGGCGGACGGGGCGGGCCCCCCACCGCGAGGTGAAGAGCGAGAGGCCGCTGAAGAACTGGGAGGTGGATCGGGACAAGAAGCGCAAGGAGGCGCTCAAGCGAGACACGGAGGGCCGGGCAATGCCAGGAAATCGAAGCAGAAAAACCACATGAACACCGATGTTCGGCGCTCCGCGCGGATTTCTTGGATCTGCGCTGGGGCCCCTTTGCGACGACTCTGGCGCAGCCCCCGGCGCGCTCCGCTCGGGGGGTCCAGCGCAGATCCAAGAAATCCGCGCGGAGCGTCGACAATTTGTTTTTTGTGCTTTTGTGTTTTTTTCCTTCCTCTAGGAATGCCGTCGTAGTTTCCCGCCGTGGTCGTAGATCCCGTCGTCGTCCTCGATCTCGGCAATGCCGTCATCGTGCGTCGTCGTCGCCCTTGCGTCGTCGTCCCCTTGCCGTGGCAGCAGCGGGGATCCAAGCTGACGTCGCAAGTGTCATGGGACCTCGGAGATTACAAAACAGCATAAACACAAATTTTGGGAGCTTCGCGGGCATCGCTCACATTCGCGCCAGGACCCCCTGGCGGCGCCTCCGACGCAGCCTCTTGCGCGTTCCGCGCGCCAACGAGGCGTTTCAGCGCAGATCCAAGGAATCCGCGTGGACCTCCGAAAGTGTATGATTATTCATTCCTGTATACCTTTAAGACCTCGCGGGTGGCGCCATGAGGCGTTGCAGCGAGAGAGGCGCTCAGGCGAGACACGGAGTGCTTGGAGATGTCGGGGATGCAGCATTCGGTGCTCGACCATACGGGGCCCAAACATATACACCGCCACCACTTCCCTCGCCCACTCCCTCTCCCAGGAAGAGGAAAGGAATAGGAGGGTAGAGGAGGGA
Organism: Prorocentrum cordatum; assembly: GCA_963575745.1. Classification (NCBI taxonomy): domain Eukaryota; class Dinophyceae; order Prorocentrales; family Prorocentraceae; genus Prorocentrum; species Prorocentrum cordatum. The sequence goes on along the minus strand of CAUYUJ010018949.1, from coordinate 734,323 downwards.
GGAGGAATCGACGTGGTGGTGGTTTATATTCTTGGGTGCCGCAGACCAGTCACCACACGCGGGAGGCTCCCTCGCATGGGCGCAAGCAAGCCGCAACTGGCGAGACAGTTGGTTGACTGGGCGGTGAGGCAAGCTGGCGGCGCAGGTGGAACCAAGCAAGGCGGCTCCTGCAGGTTACGGGCGCCCGCCCGTCACGATTCTGCGAGCTGTCATATCGCCTCTCGCCGATTGCGCCATTCAGGATCTTCCACCAGAACGGGCGGAGCAGCAACCGTGGACCACGCCGCGCCTTCCAAGAGTTGCTTCCTCTGCCGTGGCTAAGGCAGCCCTTGGCTCGGCGTAAATCTGCGGCAGATCTCTGGAGGGGCTCATGCTCTGAGGACCGCGTGGGCATCCCTGTCAGCTCAACCTCCCGCCTGCAGGCTTCGGACACCGCGACGTGTGGATCGTCTCTGGAATTACGCACAGGCTGAGCGTGAGCAGAATGTTTCCAAAAGCCCGGCATGTCTTGTGCACACGTGTGTCGGGCGCGAACTATTGGGGGGGGGGGCGATGCATGGGGCCAGAGGAATGTGTCTTTTTCGGGCCCTGAAGGCTCTTGAATCGCGGAAAAGGAGGACACCATACAAGCAACGGTACCCTCCGCGCTTGGATCTCTCTTCCACTTCTCAGGTGAGGACCGTTTCGGCCCCAGGTTCCTACACAGATCTTGCTTGCCCGAGTCTCTCTTAGGGGTTGGCGACTGCGATGTGCATCCGAGCATCTTGCTTTCCAGGGAAGCGCTTGTGAACAATACGCCCTCAGGGTGCGCCCAGGACTTGGCAACCCTACCGGGACAGACTGCGGTGGCCTGGAGAAGCACAGCAGCATGGGCGTTGAGGTGAGGGTTTATTGGAGAGGCCTGACGGCCGGTGCCGCCGACCCTGATCGAAGGGCTAGGAGTGGGGGGAGGAAGCGGAGGAGGAGGAGGAGGAGGAGGAGGAAGAGGAGGAGGAGGAGGAAGAAAAAGAAGAAGGATAATGAGAAGAATAATATTACTACTAATAATAATAATAATGATAATACGAATAACAATAAGAAGAAGAATAAGAAGAAGAATAATAATAATAAGAAGAAGAAGACGAAGAAGAAGAAGAGGAGGAGGAGGAGGAGGAAGAAGAAGAAGAGGAGGAGGAGGAAGAAGAAGAAAAACAGGAGGAGGAGGAGGAAGAAGTGCATCCTTTGTGTGCCCGCTCGAAGAAAGTGCGCCCCGGGAGTGTGATATTCTGACTTGGGACGTGCTCCCGGAAGAGGAAGAAGTGCATTTCGGGCGTGCCCGCTCGAGGAAAATGCGCCCTAGGGGGGGTGGTATTTTGACTCGGGGCCCGCTCCCAGGACGCCTCTGCGGGAGGAGGAGGAGGAGGAAGAGGAGGAGGAGGAGGAGGAGGAGGAGGAGGAGGAGGAGGAGAAGGAGGAGAGGAGCAGGAGAAGGAGGAGGAGGAGGAAAGAGGAGGAGGAAGTGCATCCCGTGCGTGCCCGCTCGAGGAAAGTGCGCCCCGGCGGGCGTCGTATCTGCCCCGGGCCCCCCCCCCCCTGCGGGGAAGGGATCAAAGGGAAGGGGCTTCCCTTCGACTCCACTACGACGTCGTTTAATTACGCTTTGGATAGCGCGCTTGACGAGGAGAGCCCTGGGAGGGGGAGAACGGAGACGACGGAAACGACGAGTCGAACGGAGAAGCCCCTCACACACGCCGACAGGGTCGGCGGATTTTCGAGGCTCGGCAGAAGGCGGAGGGAGTCAACCCGCTCTGAGGACAAGTCTCGCCGCCTTCTGAGAAGGCCTTCCAATTCTAATTTCTCCCCCCTCGCTCTTTGCGTGCCCTTCAGCACCCCTTTGGCAGCGCCCGAGCAGAGGCTGCCTGTAGAGGAGGGAGCAGCATTCGCACCAGAGCGCGCACGCAAACCCCTGAAGGCAAGCGTCCGGTGCGCTCGCGGAGGCGGTCGGGCTGGCGACGCAGTGGGCTACCCATGGGGGCGCGGCGCCCGCGTCCGTGCGGGCACGACTGCGGCAGCTTTGGGCGACAGCCCCTACACGTTCCGTTGAGAACGCGCGTGGCGCCACGAGGGGCACCATCGCGGGTTTCCTCCTCCTCTTCCTCCTCATCCTCCGCATCCTGCTCCTCCTCCTCCTCCTCCTCCTCCTCCTCCTCCTCCTCCTCCTCCTCCTCCTCCTCCTCCTCTTCCTCCTCGGCGAGCGTGTCCCTCGCGGCCCGCACTCTTCGGCCGCGACCCTGGCAGGCGCCTAGGCGGCCTGGCGCGGGTGCCCCACCGCGGGGCGCACGTACGCGCGGGATCGCGCCGCACTTGCCCAAGACGCGAGGTCACCGACGCGGACATCTCCCTCGCTCGTGGCGCCAGTTGCTCGGCTGCCAGTTGCGGGGTCGTGTTGCGTATTGGGGCGGCCAAGGCCAGCTGATTGTCGGGGAGCGGGCTAAGACAGCCGAAGAAAAAAAATGCCATAAACGTAAATTTGTGGCGCTCCGCGCGGATCTCTTGGATCCGCGCTGGGCCCCCCCAGCGGCGCCTCTGGCGCCGCACCTGGCGCGCGGAACGCGCCATGGATGGGGTCCGGCGCAGATCCAAGAAATCCGCGCGGGCCGCCAAAAGTTTATGTTCATGTTGTTTCTTGTTCCTCTCCTATCGGAGCGGCCAAGGCCACCTGCTTGTCGGAGAGCGGGATAAGAGAGGACAGCGAGCGTCACACACACTCGGCGGCGAGGCCTCTTGACTCGGCAGCCATGGGGGGGAATGGTTCGCGCCCTGCGGCAGCGGGAGAGAGGGAGAGGCTGAAGGGCGATCTGGGCTCAGAGAGAGGGAGAGGCTGCGGAGGCTGCCTAGTCGGCGATCGGGGCTCAGAGGGAGGAAGGGATCTGTGAACAGTGGGAAACCGACCCCAGCCCCCACAACAATGGAATTTTACGCGTCAGCAATCTTGCAAGTACGGCGAACGTGTGTGAGTGCAAGCGCCCTGTAAGCGAGGCTATTACCAGCTGCCGCAGGGGGGGGGCCGTGCGCGCGCTCCAATTAGTCCAGAGTTCCTCATGTGGGGGCCGGGGGCTGTTTTCATGCGTTCAATCTTGGCTGTGGTCGACTAGACGTAAGAGTAACCTTTCGCCGGAGTGACTTTTGGTGCGGGCACAGATGGGTCCTCAGATGGTTGAACGCGAAGCGGTAGCAGCGGCTTGCGCGCCCAGGTTTGGTCTCCCCGCGGTCCCCAAAAAGCCGCGCATCAAGGGTCACTATTACCCAGGGTCGCTCTTACGTGTAGCCGGTGTGGGGAGAGGCCATTGGTCTAAGCGGCCAGCTGCCGCAGGGGGGGGCCGTGCGCGCGGTCCATTTTGTCTAGAGCTCCTCATGTGGGGGCCGGGGGCTGTCTTCATGTGTTCATTCTGGGCTGTGGGGAGGGGCTGCAGAGAGAGAGAGAGAGAGAAGGAGCGCAACAGAGGGGCTGCTCCTTCAGCGGGCGGGGGGCAGGCCTGCAAGGCGATCTGTGTGATAAAGCACGGTCTACGCCAGCCAGAGGCGCAGGCGGCCAAGGGGAGAGGGCACGGCCGTGCGCGCGGGAGCGGAGGGGGGAGCGGCCAGCAGGGGGGACCGATCGGTAAGGCACGGCAGGAGCAGGGGACATGTGTGCGATAGGAGCACGGCCTGCCTGAGCCAGAGGCCCAGGCGGCAGGCGGCAAATGGGGGGGGGGGCTCAGCGATGCCCGCGAAATGAGGAGGGGGGTACACTTCGCCTAGCACCCCCTCCCTCCTCCTCCTCCTCCTCCTCCTTCTCCTCCTCCTCCCCCTCCTCCTCCTCCTCCTCCTCCTCCTCCTCCTCCTCCTCCTCCTCCTCCTCCTCAAACAACGCACAGCCATACATTTTCGGAGGCCCGTCCGGATGTTTGTTTCGGTCGGCGCCAGGCCCGTCTGGCGGCACCTTTGGCGCCGCGCGCCATGGGGAGGGATGTCCAGCCCCGAAGTTGCCGCGGACCTCCGAAAATACATGTTTATCAATATTGTTTAGCCGCTACAGTCGGGGCGCTGAAGAAGGAACCCTTTTCGTTGGGGAGGGGCTCCGCGTTCCTTACGTGTTTCGCAGCTTGCCTCAGGTTTTCCTTATGTTTTCGATCGCAAATCGAAGTTTAACTTAAGGAAGAAAGGGGCCTCGTTCCTTATTTTGGGTTCCTTAGGTCAAGGCCCCGACTGTACCTATCCCCCATCCCCATCCCCATCCCCGCCATCCCACCGCCTTCGTTGGGACATGCCCCTCGGAGCTCGAATGGGATAGCCCATATCCCCAGCTTGGGGGGGGGTAACGTGGCCACTGGGGCCCAGGCCACGCCGGTGGGGATAGGGATTGGTTAAAAGCTGCTCAGTCACGCGCAGAGTGGGGTGGCAGACCGGCGGGGGGAGGGCTGTCGCAGACCGTCAGGCCAGGATCAGAGGGAGGAATGCGCCCGAGGTAGTGCTCGCAGGCGATTTCTCGCCCCAGGGGGAGGAGGAGGAGGAGGAGGAGGAGGAGGAGGAGGAGGAGGAGGAGGAGGAGGAGGAGGAGAGGAGGAGGAGGAGGAGGAGGAGGAGGAGGAGGAGGAGGAGGAGGAGGAGGAGGGGGAGAGGAGGAGGAGGAAGAGGAGGAGGAGGAGGAGGAGGAGGAGGAAGAAGAAGAAGAGGAGGAGGAGGAGGAGGAGGAGGAGAAGGAGCAGGAGGAGGAGGAGGAGGAGGAGGAGGAGGAGGAGCTCAGAGAAGTGGGGGAGCGCGTGGATACACCCCCAGGGGGCCATTCGGGTGGACCCACATCGAGGATCGACGCCTCCCCCCCCCTTCGTATATCCCCGAGTTTGGCCCGACATGGCTGGTCATCCGAAAGCGCCACAAAGTCGGGGAGTGGGGTCGCCATACCCCCCGTTCTTTGCAACAGCGCGCGGGGCTTCTGCCACCACCGCGTGCTTCGCTCCGCATGTCGCTCAGCCCCCTCCCCCGCCCGGGTGGCCTCCATGCTGTAGGCACGCTTGGCACCGTGGCCCCGGTAGTCGCGTTCCGGTTGGACGGCCGTGTAAGGGACGCGTCGGCAGTCGAGAGGAAGGTCGTAGCCCCAGATTATCAGGTCTGGGGGTGGTAACGGGTCGCTACTGAGTCGTGCCACGGGAGCCCGCTGTGCAGTTGCCCTGGGCCAGAGTTTTCCCAGAGAGTGTGGGCCTCTAACCCCTCCCGAACCACCGGGGCCAGGGGCGGTCAGTGGGTCACTCCTGGTTCGTGCGCCGGGCGCCCCAAGCCGGGAGCTACCCTGGACCATAGTTATCCCAGATATCATGGGCATCCAAGAAGGAGGAGGAGGAGGAGGAGGAGGAGGAGGAGGAGGAGGAGGAGGAGGAGGAGGAGGAGGAGGAGGAGGAGGATGGGGGTTGGCCCTGCCACCACCCCATGCTTCGCTCCGCACGCCGCTTGCCGTGGTGGCGTTAGTCTTCCTCGTGTCCGCGGTGCGGGGCAGTCCCCATGGAGGGGCAGCGGCTTCTGCCTCCTGTCATGTTCTGCGGGGAGCGCCTCCCTGCAGTACTCCTGCAATGCCCTGCCGGAAGTGCCCCAACAGTTATGCAGCCCCCCTGCATTGCTCCGCAATGCTCTGACGTGTCACCCCCCCCCCTCGGGGGAGCGTAAGACCCGGGTTTGCCGGGACTCGGGTTCGCCATCGTTTTTTGACGACCGCGACTCGGATTTTGACGAGGAGGAGTTTCGTGGGATGTCTGCAGCGGGAGGCCTCGTCAAAATGCAGGCTCGGCCTCGTCATTTTTTTGACGACCTCGTCGGGGATTTCCGAGTCCCCCGTACTCGGGTCTTACGTCTCCCCGACCCCCTAGTGGCCCTCTGCTGCAGCTGCCCGTGGCCCCGGCTGACGGGCTGCGGTCGGGCGGCCGCGGGAGGCCTTCGTCGGCGGCCGAGGGGGAGAGGAGGGGGATGCGTGGGCTGGCCGCGGGGCTTCCGTGCGCCGATGTGTATCCCTTGGGCGTGCGCCCGTTCCCTCTGTCTCCGGTCTGCCGCTCCTCCTGCCCGCTCCCGCTCCTCCGATCACACGCCCGACTCGCGTTGACAGAACGTTGCGCGCTCTTACTGTTGATTGCCGCCTGCGATTGGCGCCTCCTCTCTCGGATTCACTGGGGCGTTCCTCCCTCCGGCCCTAGTCGTCCCTGTTTGACCTCTCTAATGGGTGCCCTCACTCCCTGTCTGGCTTGCTCCACAATTACTCAATATGAAAATACTCTCCCTCTTCCCCTGATGGCGTCCGGGTGATGGCCGCGCACCCTCCGCGTACTGTTTTTTTACACACAGGATTCCCGGGAAATCCCGGGAAACGACTCTCGCTGAGGCGCCGGCGTCATTTTTTCCCAAAATGCTGCTCTCGTTCAGGCGCCGGCCTCATTTCTGCTCCCGAATCGTTCCGAATCGTGCTCCCGCTGCAGCGTGGGCCTCATTTTCGGATCGGTGTTTGGCCTCCGTCGTTCAGGATGGCGTTCTCGCCCCAGCGCGGGCCTTTTCTCGCGCGCCCATCCGCCCGCCACCACCGCGCCGCACCGCCACCACCACCACCACCACCACCACCACCACCACCACCACCACCACCACCACCACCCACCACCAGCACCAGCACCAGTACCAACACCACCACCACCAGCACCACCACCACCACCCACCACCACCACCACCACACCACCACCACCACCACCACCACCACCACCACCACCACCACCACCACGACAACCACGCACACACGCACGCACGCACGCACGCACGTGCACCACCACCCACTACGCACGCGCGCGCGGAGCCACAGGTCCGCTACGACACGCGTCCGCGGATATAGAGAAAATCAGCGCCATGGTAAGGGATGGGAGGGAGGGGTAGGACGTCAGATATGACGCGAGCGCACCTAGCTTGCCTGAAGCCCCTCTCTTGCATGCCCCCCCCCCTCGAGCCATATGAGCCTCTATTCCGCGGTGGTTCCTCGAGAATGCCTCCCAGACGCAGCGTCAACCTCGGGGGTTTTGGCGGGCTTTGAGTTCAAATCGAAATCGATGCGTCAATCTTGAAGACCACGCCGACATAGAAGTTCCCAAGACATCAGGGAGCCAAAGCATTCGAACCGCCGATGCGACCCACAACACGGCAAAGGGGAAACATCGACCGACAAAACGATTGGCCCATTCCGGCATCTCCACGAAGGATGATTGACAGCAGAAGGCACATATTTCCAGTTATTTCAGATGCCCTCCCCAAAGTTGTCGACTATATCTTTATATGTGCCCATCTATATAGTGCCCATTGGATGATTGCTCCCACACCTAAGCCATGTTTGTGAATTGACCGCCCCAGGCCATGCAGCTGGACGGCAAAGGATATATACCTGACAACTGGGATGCGGATTTCAAGGCATCGTATTTGCTCTCTTCCTCTCTCTCTCTCTCGTGCGTTTGCTTTGTTTGTTGATCGAATCAGACGACCGCGATGGAAGCCCGGCAGTTCATTGCGTGGAGAGTAAGGCCATGCCAAGGCAAGGGGATAGCGTCAAAGCCGGGCAGGGCACGGTGCGTGCTGGCAGAGGGAAGCGCAGCTCTGCGCAGCAGGCGAGGCACGGCAGTACGAGAAGCAGCAGGGCGAGAAGCGAGGCCCAGGAAGCGCAGCGGTGCGCAGCCTGGCAGGCGAGGCACGGCGCGGCCAGAGCGGACAGGGCCATGGCAGACGCGGTGGCACCACATCGCCGCTGCGTCGGCGAGGCGGCTCGAGGAGCGAGGTCTTGGGTGGCGTGGATAACCGTGGCAGGGCCGATGCAGTCTCTTCTTCGTCGTCTTCTTCTGCGTCGTCTTCGTCGTCTTCGTCTTCTTCGTCTTCGCTCTGTGGCCCCCTCTTCTTCGGCTTCTCGTGCGTCCCTGGCCCGGCCCCCCGCCCCACGCTGCGCACACGATGCCCTGCCGTCCTCTCGTTCTGGGCCACGTTTCAGCCCTGGCCTGCGGAAGGCAATCCGGGTCAGGGGTCTCGGAGCGGGCGCGGGGCTAGTCAGTTCAGAGCGTTTCTGTTCCGCCCGCGGCAGGCCTGGCGCAGGTCAGCATGTACATAAGCGGGTTCGCTATGTTTCTGTCGCCGAAGGCTCAAGCCTTCCAAAGGCTTGGCTACGGGCGGCAGCGGGCCACGAGTCATAAGCATGCAGTCCCTCGCTGCTCTCTGCTAGCTGAGATTTGTCAGGAGCACTGCCGATCGTCGGGTTGGTGCGCTCTCTCCTTATCGTTTTCGCCCTTATGGCAAGTGTGTCAGGAGCACCTGGGCTCCTATGTCAAGTTCTTGCTGACAAGGCCAGACCAGTTCAAGGTGACCGAGGGTAGCGGCCCAGGTTTGTTCACCGTGGAGAACGTCGCGGGGAACGACACCGTGCCCCCGGAGAAAGTGCCCGCTTGGGGCTCTTGGAGAAAAGGCGGCAAGGCGTGCGCTTTGCCTCTTGCAGTGCTTTGGAAGAGGCTGTGCTTTCCGCGTCTCCCAGTCTTCCGTTTGAGATGTAGGCAGCGACGCTCGATGCGACTATCACGGTGGTATGCAGGGGAGTCAACCTAGGAAGGCTTCAGCTCTGAATCTAAGGGCGCGTTACATATGTGGCAAGGCGTTCCAAGGTTCTTGCATTTCCAGTGTCATAAGTTTCGAAGCGAGTGCGCAGCGCCTGCTCGACGCCAGGCCGAGCACGGAGCCGTACCTTCGAGAGCTGTCTTTGACTGTATTGGGCCACCTCGGGGCCATCTTGGTGCCTCGTGGGTTTTTTTCGGGGCCATTCGGGGGCCTCCCACCCATTGATCCGTGCTCTTGGGTCCCTATTGGTCCGTCTTGGGGCTCTGTTGAAACCCTATTTGGGCGCTCCTGGAGCGCTCCTTGGGTTTCTTCGGTTCCTTCCTGCCGCTCTTCTGTTCTCCACTCGGAGCCATCTTGGGATTTGGGAGACATCTGAAAGCCTCAGAAGCGCATCGGAAACGAAGGGGCGAGGAAGCCCAAATCATTGAACAACACTGCTTTTCAATGGTGTTGGCCTCTTGGGGGCCATCTTGGAGGTCTCGCAGACCTGCTTTCCACCATCTTGAGCCACCTTGGGCCCATCTTGGGGCCTCTTGGGCTGGTTCGGGGCCCCTGTAGTGTCCTCCCACTCACCGATCACTGCTCTTGGGCTGCTCTTGGGCCCCTCCTTGAGCTCCCCCTGGAGGATGCCGTGTGGCCACATTTAGGGTCCCGAGGGCCGTGCTTGGAAGAACTTGGCATCGCACGGACGTCGGCGAGGGCCATCGAGGAGCATCCTGGATCACCGAGCAACAGAAACACGCGAAATCAGAAAACGCATGGGAAATGGATTTCCGAGCGATGGCGAGAGAAAGCACACATCTGATCCGACAGTGCCGGCCGGCTGCCTGCTGGTTGTTGGGGCACTCGTCTTCCAGGACACTCCCCGGGGGGCCGCGGGCGCGCTGAGTTGTGTACGGCCGCACCGAGGTATCAGAGGTCGAGGCCGGTTGGGAAAGGGTGCCCTAATGTTCTTCGTGTCTGTTGGGCACTATTGCGCATCTGCGGCCGCCCTCTCTCTCTTTCCCCTCTCTCTTGCCTTGGCATCGCTCGGACGTGTGAATTTTTCCTTCGGCGAGGACCATCGAGGAGCATCCCTGATCATCTGGCGAAAAAGCCACGCACGAAACCGACAAAAAAAGCACAGGGAAGGGACGTCCGAGCGATGGCCAGCTGCACGCGGGCTGAGCTGCGACCCCGCGCCCCCAGCGCCACTCGGACGCGCGGGCGGGGCTCGCCTCTGCCGCGCGGCGGCGTGACAAAAAGTGCCTCCTCGGGGGGGGGGGGGGAGGGTGCCCTCGCCCTCGAGCGCTCTTCCGGTTGGCCGTCGGAGGGCCTCGTGTTCCTGAAGGGCATTACCCATCGGTCATTGAGAGTGGGTATTTTTGGGATCCCCAGATTGCAATCTACTTTCGGCGCCTTCCTGCTTCAAGAGTCGAGCGGCTTTCCCTCTTCCTTCCTCTTCAGGAGGCGTGCGGAAGCCCAATCCATTTCCAACGCCTTCCTACTTCATGTTTCTACCTACTTCTTCCGACCGATGGGTATTCTGTCCTGGATCCATCTGCACATCGGAGTGAGGGGCCGGACCGTCCTGCAGTCGACACCGATGGCGAGGATGGGTCACCTCCCCAAGGGTACCCTTGCCTCCCTGCCTCCTCGGGCCATCCTTGGCCACAGTCGATGGGCAGCCCCGCTCGAAAGGCTTCGGCATTTGCGTCCAACGGGCTCGCACCCTCATCGCCCATCTTCACTATCAGTTGTGGCTGTGCAGCGTCCGATGGGTGCGTGGCGGAAGTGGGCGTCCGTGGCCTGGAGTCTGCCTGTTGGATGTTGTCGCCGTCCTCCCCCCGCGACCCGACTGCGACCCTCGCCGCGACCCACCCCGCGACCCACCCTGCGACCCACCTCACGACCCACTCGCGACCCACCTGTGACCCACGCCGCGCCCGCCACCCCATTCTTACCCGCAGATGCGGGGTGCCACGTACACATACGCTTGACCTTCTGACGGCAGAATCTAGCACCTCTTTGGCCTGCTGGGTTGGCCAATTCAAAGGCTCTGACATCCAGTTTCAGAACCCATGCATGCTGCATGCGTAGAGTTGCACGTCCATTGCGTAGCAAGGATCAGAAAGTACGCAGCAAGGTCTCAGTCGACTACGGTCCGCAGGGCGACCCACTGATCAGAGTGGAAGGCATGTTAGTGGGATCCACTAGTGACTCTGAAAGCAGCTGTTCGCCAGCAGCTTTCCCAGCGCAATCTGTCTACAGACAAGGTACAGCGTCCCAGCTCTGACAATTCTAGTATATTCTGGCGGTGGAGACAGTGGCAACAGCGGCGGCGGCAAACCAGCACGCCTGGTAGAGGAATCGATTCCGCACGTAGCCTGGAAACGAGTGTCGTGTTCCCCCCAGATCTTGGCATTGCACTGTTTCTTCGCACTGGGCGTTTTCGCTTGGTTTCGGGCCCTGGGCCATCACATATTGATCTGGCTTGAAAAGTTCCGCAGGCATGTTGGATCTGGGGCTCCAGTCCTGATGTTTCGCGATATTTCAGTGTTTGTTCGCATCATCGGATCTCAAGAATGGTCTTCTGCAGGGAAGCTTCACCAGTCGACGGGAAATGTCGAGACGAGACGGTGGACGCGAGACCCATCCGCCGGTGACGTATGACATTGCAAACAAAGGCGCGTGGACACCCATGCAGGGGCGCCCGCACTAGCCACGACAAGCAGTGCTGGGCATGGGCTGGCAGGGCGGGGGGGAGGGCCTGTGTGGCAACCAGCGCTGGCGACGGGCGCCTCCGATTCTTCGCAACGTCCGCAGGAAAACTGCAGCGAGAGGCGTGTTGCGCGAACGGGCACCGGCACGCTGCTCGTGTCTCCCGTCCTCCGTCCCTCGCCAGATTCCTGGTCAAGAGTAGCTGCTTGGCATCCACGTCTGGCTTTTCCGATTTGCGCGAGCGCCAGGCCTGGGACGAAGAGTGTTCTCCGTCTCCCGAGCTGGCTGCTGCAGGGGTCGGAGCTCATTGCTTTCACTGCCTTTCAAGCCGCGAGGCCCCCGGCGTCAAGACCGAGGACGGCGGCAAGGGCGGCAAGTCTGGGCCGAAGGGGCCGGCCTGTGGCAAGGGCAGAGGCTCTGCGCCGCTCTTCTGGCCACGCTTGACCCCCACCACGACCCTTCCCTTCCAGTCCCAGGCGGGGGTATTCCGTATCCCCCGCCTCATAAGTCGATCTCGGGGGTCTTCGGCAGGCGGTGAGTATTATGGATATGCAGTCGGCCTCTTTGCACCTTAAAGGAATTCAAATCCACCGCCCGCTGGGGTCCCAGGACGTGGGATCTTCAGGCGGTGGATCTGGATATCCTTTTGTATATTGATTCTGATATATCTATATCTTCATTATATATATATAGATACATAAATTTGTTGGCCAGGGTGGGACCCAAGCCGTGTCCTCCCAGCGACCTATGTTGTGCAATGTCTGTGGAGCAATCTATGTGGTGCAACTCACTTTGACCGTCTTGAAGCTATCCTCTCCACTGCTCGTGCAAACATCCCACCCTCCCACCCGCAACTTGGTCGCAAGACCTCTTAAGACAAGACCGTGACGGTAGGTACCACATGGCGCTTGGACACGACACCGACGCCGACGACGACAGCGACAACGACGACGACGGCGACAACGACGACTACGACGACACCGACGACGTCTCCAACGACTTCGACGACGACAACGACGACGACGACGACACCGACGACGACGACGACGACGCCGACGACGACGATGACAACGCCGACGACGACGACGCCGACGATGACGACGACGCCGACGCCGACCACGACGAAGACAACGACGACGACGACGACGACAACGACGCCGCCAACGAAGACGACGACAACGACTGGGACGACGACGACAACAAACAACAACAACAACAACAACAACAACAACAACAACAACAACAATTACTAGCACGTGGGGACACTCCGTTCTCACCAGTGCCAGGGTTTTCATAGGAGGCGGGCAATACCCCCACTTTGTGGGGGGGCCGGTTCAAGCTCTACCAAATTTCCAAACGACTCTTCGCCACCACCCACACCCAGCTTCCCGCCCTATGACGTTCGGACACTTCACTTCGTGGCATGCGGACGACCGTGGCTACTATTCAGGGCCCCGCGGCCGACGACGACGGCGTGCGCGCGCGAAGAAAAAACGAATGTGTCCCGCATGGTATTATTTGACAGGGATGATGGCCCTGGCAGGTGCGCAACCGTTGTTGCAGAAGTTCGAAAAAGTTGCTCGCAAAAGCCCGTTTGACAGAAATGTTTAAAAAGTGTTGGGTTTCCTACGAATCCGCAAGAGCGCGCGGATGAAATTTCGACATTTTTTTTTTTTTTTTTTTTTTGAAAAACCATTGGTTTTTTGATGTTTTAATGTTAAAATCGCTACGAAAACTAAGGTTTTGGAAGGATTTCGTCTTGCGCGCGCGAATGTCCACTTTACTTTATTTTTTGCAAGGGATTCTTGAAGTTTGGATATGTTAGAACAAGAAATTTCATTTTATAGTGTTTTTTGCAACGCAAAGCGGGGGGGAACAAAACAACCGGATCTGGATCACATCGTTTTACCTGAGGCTTCCTCACGAAAGTGATGAAAATGTGGCTGCGGCCTAGGCGCGGCGGGGGGGGCGCGCACCAGGGGTCCCAACAATAATTATTCTTAAGAAGAAATAATGTTCAACAACAACAACAATCATTCTAAGACTGCTCGCTCCTTTGTGCCCGCGTGTCATTCACTATGCATATCCCAAACCCTGGATACCCGCCCTCTTCGTCTTCGATCGTACCCCTCTTGGGGGGTTATGTTTCTTCCCGGCCACGTGTAATTGGAGAAGCGCGGGAGGCGAACCCGCAATCAGACGCAGCGAGCTCTGGCACTTGTCGGTGAGACCCCCTTTCACTTGTCGCAAGCAGATCTGCGTGAGGGGTGCCACCGATGTTCGAAATCGTTGCAAATCCCTTGTGTTTTTGACCATGACGTCGCGATCTGCGTGAGGGGTGCCACCGATTTTCAGAATTCCAAGGATGTCCCAAGCGAAACGGCCGGAAAAATCCCGGACGCGGCCGCGCGGGGCCGCGCGGCCGCGCGTACGCATTAATCGCCTCTGAGTTCTATTCCCTCGGAGAGGTGCGTATGAGAACAATAATTATTGAATCGCTTCGCTCATTCCGCCGGCCCATTTCGCATGACTGAGCCTCTTGGGGCCGCTGGGGGGCCTCTTCAGCGTCGCTCGGGGGCCTCCTGAGGGCCTCTTGGGGGCTTTTGGGGCCTCTCAGGGGCCTCTTGAGGCCTCCTGGGGGCTTCTTAAGGCCGAGGGCTCGAAGTTTTGTTTTGTGTTCCCCCTTTGGGGCATCGCTTGGGGCCCTCTTGGGCGCCTCTTGGGCCGTCTTGGAGCCCTCTTGGGCCATCTCGGGGCCTTCTTGGGAGCTTCTTGGGCCCTCTTGGGGCGATCTTGGGGGCCTATTGGGCCGTCTTGGGGCGTCGGAAAGCCGAAAAGATGGACACGCCAAAATCTGCCCAAATCTAAGGAGAAGTAATGAGTTTTGCCTCTTGGGGCCCTCTGGGGAGTGCTCTTGGAGGCCTCTTGGGGCGTCTGGGGGCATCTTGGGCGTCTTGGAACGATCGTGTGGCATCTCGGAGCACTCTTGAACCATCTTGGAGGGCTCTTGGCGGCCTCGTGGCCCTTCTTGGGGCTCTCTGGAGGGCCACGGGTGCGGCGCCCAGGAGGAAAATCATCTCTGACCCGAGCCTGCCGGGGATCGCCCGGGGTACTTTTCGTCCGGGGACCCCCAGGGGCCGCCCCGCGCGCGCGAAGTAGAAGTATTATTTAGCAGTTATCGGAGATCTTAGCACGCCTCTGGCCCGTTGGGCCGGCGAATTCTTCAGGAATGAGAGTTTGAAGGAGGTCCCAGGCGGGAGCGCCGTTATGAGAGTTCAACGTAGCTCAGTTGTGCGGGAGGTCCCAGGCGGGAGCGCCGATCCTTGAGTAAATTGTGCGGAAGTCTCAGGCGGGAGCGGGGGTCCTGAGTAAATTGCGAGGAAGCCTAAGGCGGGAGCGCCGATCCTGAGTAAATTGCGAGGAAGTCTCAGGCGGGAGCGGGGGTCATGAGTAAATTGTGAGGAAGTCTAAGGCGGGAGCCGTTGTTGTTGTAGCCCAAGGGGGCAGCAACGCAGTGTGAGGATCAAGACTTTCCCTTTCAAAAAACAGGGTGCGAGCGTCGAGGGGCGCATTTTGACTGAGAAAAACAGTGTGCACCGGTGGGGGGGGGATCAACAGTAATTATTTTTCAGAAATGAGAGTTCAACAGCAACAACAACAGCAACAGCAGCAGCAACAGCAACAGCAACAGCAACAATAATAATTTTCAGAACGTTCGCCCTTACATGCTCGAGTGTCCAATAACGCGTATGTCCCAAACCCTCGATACCCGCCTTTTTCGTCTTCGATCGAACCCCTTTTGGGGGGTAGACCTCTCTTCCGTGCAGGCCGGGCCCCAAGCGGCGGGGCGGCCGCGGACCGTCGGCCTGGCCAGCGGCAGCGCTGATCGGCGGGGCGGCCGCGGACGGTCGACCCGACCCCAAGAGGGACGGACAGGGGACCGACCACGACGACGACGACGACGACGACGACGACGACGACGACGACGACGACGACGACGTCGAAGACACGGCGTCGACGACGACGACGACGATGACGACGAGCGAAAGCAAGAGCGAGAGAGAACGACAGCAGGGCCACGAAGGGCACGAAGTAGGCCACCAAGGGCGACAGCGGGGACACGAAGGGAATGCGTATGGGGCCACGAAGAACGTGAACGAGCGGGGGCCACGAAGGGCAGATAATGCGGGGCCACAGAAGGCAACTATGGGGCCACTGAGGGTAGAAACTGGGCCACATAGGACAGTGAGGGGGACACAAATGGCGACAGCGGGGCCACGAAGGGCATGCACATGGGGCCACAACGGGCGCGACTCCTGGGTGCCTGGGTGTCGGGAGCGCGGCGCTTGGGCAAATTGCAAGAAATCCCCACGCAAGGCCATTCGTCAGTAAGTTGCAAGCAAGTCTCCAGCGAGAGCGCGACTCCAGAGCGCCGGGAGAGCGAATTCTGAATACATCGTAAGGAAGTCCCAAGCGAGAGCGCGACTCCTGAATAAAATGCGAGGAAGTCTCGGGCGGGAGCGGGAGTCCTGGCTAAATTGTAAGGAAGTCTCAGGCGGGAGCCGTTGTTGTTGTAACCCGGGGGCCAGGGGCCCAGCTTGAGCAGGAAGATTTTCCTGTCAAGAAACAGGGTGCGAGCGTCGAGGGGCACCCTTTGATTGAGAAAAAACAGTATGCACCGGTGGGAGGGATCAACAATAATGATTCTTCAGAACTGAGAATTCAACAATAACAACAACAACAACAACAACAACAACAACAACAACAACAACAACAACAACAACAACCAACAACAACAACAACAACAACAGCAGCAGCAACAGCAACAGCAACAGCAACAGCAACAGCAACAGCAACAGCAACAGCAACCACAACAACAGCAACAGCGACAACAAGAACAACAACAACGATCATTATAAGACTGTTCGCTCTTACTTGCCCGCGTGTCATTCAAAACGCGTTCCCCACACCCTCGATACACGCCTTTTTTGTCTTCGATCACACCCCCTTTGGTGGGATTCTTTCTCTTCGCGGGGGGCGGCGGGCCTAGACAGGCGGGCAAATCTGAACTGGCGGACAATCCTTCGTGGGCGTATATGCGCCCGCCATTGGAATTGGTGTGGGCCCTGCAAATGGAGGAGGGGGAGAACGAGGGAGGGAGAGTGGGAGGAAGGGAGGGGGAGGGACGAAGGAAGAGGGAAAACGCCAAGAGAGAAGGAGCGAAGAGGGGGGCGGTGGGTTAGAGGCAGATGAATATACAGAGAGAGAGAGAGAGAGGAGAAAAAAAATGACACAAGAGAGGTAGAGAACGAGAGAGAGAGAGAGGGGGGAGAGAGAAAGAGAGCGAACACAAATTAAGGATATAAAGAAAGAGGGCGTGAGGAGACAGGAGAGGGGAGGAATAAGGGAGGAGGGAGAGGAGGGACAGGGGATAAAACAGAGAGGCATAATGATGAGGGAAGAGAGGAGGGAGAGAGAAGGGAGGAGAGGAGGGAGGAGCGAGGAGGGAGAGGGAGGTGGAGCAGGAAGGTAAGAGCGTGAACGCTCGATGAAGTCCTAGGCGAAAGCGCCGTTCCTGAAGGAAGTCTCGGGCGGAAGCCCACGACGGGCGGGCGATCCCCTGACGGGCGGGTCGGGCGGGTGGGACATTCAAGCGGAATGCTAGAGTATGGCGAGAGCGCGGCTCCTAAGTAAATTGTGACGGCGTCATTGGCGCAACGTGTTTCCTGAGCGTCAGCGCGGTTTCTGAATAAATCGCATGGAAGTCACAGGCGAGAACACAATTCCTGAAACAAATGTGACGGGTTTTTTGGCGGGAGCGGGGGTCTTGATTAAATTGCGAGGAGGACTTGGTTCAATTGCGAGGAAGTCTCAAGCGGGAGCGCCGTTCCTGAGTAACTTGTGAGGGAGTCTCTGATGGGAGCGGGGGTCCTGACTAAATTGTGAGGAAGTCAAAAGCGGGAACACCGATCCTGAGTGAATTGTTAGGAAGTCTCAGGCAGGAGCGGGGGTCCTGAGTAAATCTGGAGAAAGTCTTTAGCGGGAGCCGTTGTTGTTGTAATTCAGGGGGGCAGGGGCACAGTTTGACCAGGAGGATGTCACCTGTCAAAAACAAAGTGCGAGCGTCGAGGGGCACACTTTGATTGAGAAAAGACAACATGCACTGGTGAGGGGGGACCAGCAATAATTATTCTTCAGAAATGAGAGTTCAACAACAACAGCAACGCAACAAGCCGAATTCTCATCACGAATGCCTTATTCAGCCACGCACCCAGGGACAATGAATGACCGTTCGGCCCCCTCACTCTGATATATGTACCTATACACAACATGTACGCTCGCCTCGCATCCTGAGGTCGACTGTAGGTCGAAAGTATTGGAACAACAATGGTGTTCAACAGTTTTGTTAAAAACATAGCGTTTCGCTCGAGACATCCTCCAACCATGTTTGAACTCGCGCGGAAAGTGAACCCCACCTGATATCTTTTGTGGGCGTTCGGGCTAAGAGCGACGTCTAAACTCGCGCGGGTAGTGAACTCTACCTGGTATCTCTTGTGGACGTTGCGCGGATGGTAAATTCCATGTGGTATTTGTTGTGGACGTTCGGGTGAGCGGCACGTCGGAATTTGCGCGGCTCGTGAACTCCATCTGGCTCTTTTTGCGGACGTTCGGGGTCAGCGGTACGTCTGAATTTGCGCGGATAGCGAAGTCCACCTGGTACTCCTTGTGGACGTTCGGGAAGAGCGCCTACGCGACATGCGAACTTGATGTTGTCATGTTCTCGCCGAGCTCTTTGATTTCACGCGCTTCCCGTTCATGTCAAGAAAGGTTTCGATATTTCGATGGTTTCCGATTGCGATCCCGATTCGATCCAACTTCGGGATTCCGATTTGGGCCCCGATTTTTCTCAACGGAGGCCCATTGGCCTGTCGATTGTTCCGCCGATGCGACCTCTCCCGACTCGATTGCCGATTTCCGCCGATCCGTTTCATTTCGATCGCCGATCCGACTTATGGATTCGATTCTCTACGCCTGCGAACATATCCGTGTCCGCGGCCTCGCGGGAGGGGCCCCTGGGCCGCGACCCCTTGGACACGGAGTGTTTCTTTCCCGGATGCCCCGCGCGGAACGTATCCGCGCGACCGCGTATCCTCGGGATCGCGCCCCCGAATCCAGGGATCCGCGGATACGGATATGCTCGCCGCTCGTGAGTTTACCCGCGACGGGGTTGGTTCGCATGTGCCAGAAGCGGCGGCGAAACCCAGGCGCTGACCAAGAGACGCACGGCACCATCGGGCGGTGGGTAATGGGGGGTGACGTACGTGGGGGGAGAAGGGCCCTAAAGGATCCCTTTGAGGCCCCTTGGGAGCGTAGGGCGCAGGATCGTGGCAGCCCGGATGCCGTGCAGACTTCGAGCGACTGCAGAACACCTGAGTGCTCCCGTGTGGGCCCCGGCTGGCTCCGAACGGGCCCCTGCAGGGCCCGTTCCTTTACCCCCCCATGCAGGTCCCCCCCCCATTCCCACCCGCCCGGCCAATCGAGGAATCGCGGGTGTGGGCAGGGTTCGGTTGGGTCGCCTGTCCAGTCGGCACATGGGGTGCTTCCGCCGACCTGCCGAATCCTCGGGGTGTCCGTCGCTCTGCTTCGAGGGCGCAGGCAGGCTTTCCCGGTCGCAGGGTGCCAGCGCTGGGCTCTGGAAGCGGCAGGTCAGATTTGTTCTTCGGTGTTAAAACAGCGGCAGTTGCAAGATGGAAAGAGTTAAACGAAACAAAATGTTTTCCGGAAACAGGGGGCAACGGCTCCGGAACCACAACAGGAACCACCAACAGCGACGCAACCGGAGTAAAACCGGCGCTGGAACTGGCAAAACGAATAGGCAAACCGTAAAGTCTGTAAAGTGCGGCTCTTCCGTTTGCAGAGCCCACTAACAACCGTTTGCCCTTTCGAGTCTATGCGCGCGGGGATTGCTGCGAACGCAGCACAGCACCCAGGGCCACCGCCGCGACGACGAGCGACTGTCAGTCCGCGAGCTGAGCCGCTCTTGCACATGCCTGCTCGATCCCAGCACCACGCCGGAGGCGAGCCGAGCTGTCCGACCGCCCGCTCTGCTTTTTCCGGCGACCCGCTCGGCCGTTTACGCCAGTGCTCGTTGTCTCCGCCTCGGTGCTCACAGCCTGGCTTCCTGCTTTTCTCCAGACTGCGGCCGGCGTTTCAAGAAGCAGCGGCCGCCTGCCAGGGAAAGACAAAGAGAAGAGCAAGTACCCCTATGATGTCTGCTGGCAGTGGATAGGACGCGACCGGGGCAGGGCAGGGCACATGAGCGGCGGCCACTCGATGGGTCGAAGCGTTGGTTTACAGTCGGGGCCCTGAAGGAGGAACCCTCCTCCTCCTCTCTTCTCCTCCCTCCTCCTCCTCCTCCTCCTCCCTCCTCCTCCCTCCTCCTCCTCCTCCTCCTCCTCCTCCTTCTCCTCCTCCTCCTCCTCCTCCTCCTCCCTCCTCCCTCCTCCCTCCTCCCTCCTCCTCGTCCTCCTCCTCCTCCTCCTCCTCCTCCGTTGGGGAGGGGCTCGGTGTTCCTTGATGCAGCTTGACTTGGGTTTTCCTTAGGTTTCCAATGGTAAGTCTAAGTTTAAATTATGGGAAAAAGGGGGCCTCGTTCCTTATTTAGGATAGAGCGCGCTCGTGGGGCCCGATAGACTAAAAGGGGGGCCCCAGCTTGAAGCCCTGAAGAAGGAACCCTGTTCGTTGGGGAGGGGCTCGGTGTTCCGTTTTACAGCTTGACTTGGGTTTTCCTTAGGTTTTCAATGGTAAATCGAAGTTCAACTTATGGGAAAAAAGGGGCCTCGTTCCTCATTTCGGGTGCCTTAGGTCAACGCCCCGACTGTATCTTGTTCGGCGAGAGGCCAGTGGAAGCCGGCGGAAGTAAAACAGGGGCGGCTCCACCGGCGGAAGGGGCGGCGGAGGCCGTCGTAAGAAAGAGGTGCAGCCTCGAGAGTTGGCATTTCTTCTCCGTCGCAGGGTTCCCAGAAAGATCCCCAGATCATGGTGTTCTCGAGAAGCTTGTGGGAAACACTGTCAGAGACACGCGGGGCAAGCGAAAGGCAGGTTGGAGGATGTGCGGCAGGAGGAGAGACAGGCCAGGCTGTGTTGATCCTCCTCCTCCTCCCTCCTCTTCCTCCTCCTCCTCCTCCTCCTCCTCCTCCTCCTCCTCGAAGAGGTGATGCGGGGGCGGGGACCGTGCAAACGATGGGCAACGCAGGGCTCAGAACCTGGGGAGAGCACGGGGACCTCGGAAGAGCGCCAGTGCGCTGGGAAGCGCCCGGTGTTTTCAGAGGCTCGGAGGGAGTGCGCCGCTGTCCCGCCCTGGAGGAGGAGGGGAGGGAGGAAGGGAGGGCGGGAGGGAGGGAGGGCGGGAGGGAGGGCGGGAGGGCGGGAGGGCGGAGGGAGGGAGGGAGGGAGGGAGGGAGGGAGGAGGGGAGGGAGGGAGGGAGGAGGAGGAGGAGGAGGAGGAGGAGGAGGAGGAGGAGGCGGAGGAGGAGGAGGAGGAGGGGGAGGAGGAGGAGGGGGAGGAGAAGGAGGAGGAGGAGGAGGAGGAGGAGGAGGAGGAGGAGCGAGCCCCGCCCCGCTCGTCTGGACTCGTGCAGGGAGGCGGCCAGCGCCACGCGCCGAGTGCCTCTCTCGAAGAGCCGGCGGGTCGTGATTCAGGGCGTGGTGTGCGGAGCAAGTCTGGCAGGCAGCCTGGTAAAGAGCCTGATGAGCACATGCAGTCATCCATCGGCGTGAGGCTCGAACCCGCTAAGGAAGCGAGGGTACAGGCAGTGTTACCCAAAGTGCTGCCCGAGCTAACGAAAAACCATTGCTGCGCGTGAGTGTTGCTACATTCCCGTTTGGCAGGCAGCCTGGTAAAGAGGCATGCAGCGCAAGCAGGTCGCGGGCAGGGGGGGGGGCCGGCAGGCTAGAGGGCAGGCATACGTCGGCGGCGAGCGAGGAGGGGAGGTGAGAAGGAGAAGGCCTTCTCAGAGGGCGGCGGGACTTCTCAGAAGCCCTCGCGCCCTCTGAGAATGTTTCTGCGTCCTTCGGGGGAGGCTTAGAGAACTTCTCAGGAGGCCGGGGGACTTCCGAGCCTTCTGATAAGGCCTTTTCTCCTGCTCGCTTCTCCCCCATCGCTCGCCGCCGTCAGTAAAGAGGCATGCAGAGCAGGCAGGTCGCGGGCAGGGAGGAGGATTGGCAGGCTAGAGGGCAAGCATACGGTCAGGAGTTTCTGCTCAGCGTGTCGCGCCGCCGGTTCTGGCCCATCGCGCTTCGGCACGGCACGCCATCCGCTTCCTGGTCCTTAGGCATCCGCGCTCCGAGCCTCTCCCACCCACCCGCCCCGCGGAGCATGTCGCTGGGGCCGCCGCCGCGGCACGCTGTGCAAGAGTGCCCGGCCGTAGGCAGCGCGACATTGTGCCAAGATTTTCTGGAGGGGGAAAAACACACACAGACACAGTTAATCGTCGATTCCCCAGAAAATATGGGAACATATGGGACGTGGGGGGGAAGACGAAAATCTAGAACACATGGGAAAATATAGGGGATCTGGTTGCTTGTGTCTATTTATTTCTGTGTCCCAGTTCCCCTTCAGACTTGTGGCACGTGCCGGCCATCTGGTCACTGCGAGGAGGCCACTGCCGTGACGGAGACAGCTGCAGGTGGAAGCACTACCCCCTCGTCGGCAGCGAGGACGTCGGCAGGGGGGGAGCCTCTGCGGCCTTTCCCGCTCTGTGCCAGCACGTGCCGATTTTCACAAGGGGCCTTGCAAGCACGGCGCGGCCAGTCGAGCTACATTTAAGTCGGGCCCGTCTCTCTACAGGAGGAATATTCAAAACACAAAAAACAAAAAAATAACCTGGGGACTATTTTCTGAGTATTTGTTGGCCATTTTGGAATCTTTTTGGGGTATTTTGATTTTTCGTCGAAAATTCCCCTGTAGGGGGACGCGCCCGACTTAAAGCTACATGAGCAACACGCGGGAGGGATGGACCACGAGACCCGAGCCGCAGACAAAATCGGAGCGGCCAGTTTTGGGGCTATTGTCGGCAGTTTGGGGCCCTCAATGGGCCCTGGGACCGTCGAAGAATTCTATTCGTGATGAAGAAGCTCGGTGTTCAATGGAGCGCCGCATGTCTGGGAAGGTGGGGAGGACGACTACGCAGGTCGAGGCACCACTCGGGCCCATCTGACACGCACAGCAGTTGAGGCAAGTGATCGTTTTCTTGTTCACTGTTTCTCCGATCGGCGCGGGCCCTCGCCCCCCCCCCTCTTCCCCATGGGGTAGATCTTGGCTGCTTTTGGCGCCTCTTTCGAGCAGATGGGGTCTCCCCGATGGAACGCACTGTTGCAGATAGTCGCATTAAGCAGAGGTCCGGAGCCAGACCCCCCCTCCCCCTTCCCTTCCGCCCAATGTCGAAACGCTGAATACGAATACGTTCTTTCATCAGGCAGGTCATACTACACATGCGCTCCTGATCACCTGACCGCATACAGGCTCAGTCTCAAGCTTAACGTCCGCAAGACTAGCGTGAGGACTTGGACGAGTCTGGACTTCACAGGGCATAGCACCCGGGGATTGGCAAAGATCCCCCAACATGGCGCCGACGTACTTGGAGTCTAAATTTCACTGCGCGGTGTTTGGCAACAGACTATGTTCCGCACAGTGTGGTGGCAGATACACCGATATGGGTTCTGAAGGTAAGGCTTGAGTCGGGCGTGTCCCTCCACAGGAGGAAAACTCAAAAACAAAAATCAAAAAATAACATGGGGACGATTCGTGGGCTATTTCGGATTATTTTGGGATATATTAAAAAATCATCCAAAATCCGCCTGCAGGAGGACATGCCCGACCTAAGGCAAGGCTCCGGTGTCAAAAGCTGCCTGGGCAGCGAGACCTACGCTCTGCCGCGTGCCATCGACCACTCCTGAGTCTTGCGCCGGTGCTGCAACTCTGCACAACACTGACGCATATGCCGCCTTCCCGCGGCTTCACAGCAACGCGCCCGATGGACCTTTCAGAATCCTCCACTGCGCCCGGACCGTATGCCGTGGCGTATCGGGCAGCAGCCGACATCACCAACTGAGTGCAGCCATGCCTCATTTTCACAGGCGATTCGCGCTGACAGTGGCAGAATCGTTCAGACCCCCTTTTGGGTAGACATGGCGAAATTCATGGCGCCGTTACTTGCCACCGCATCTACTTCATCAGCCGCAAATCCGCATCCAAATTCTTGACGCTTCGCGCATCCCCACCAGCACTACCTGCAGCTCCTGACGCGTTGCATACGTGCACCCTGGCAGTACTGGTATTCAGCTACAGCCAGCCCCCTCCACTCGCCGGCCCGCCGCTGAGGTGCTGCGTGAGGCTCCGCCCCGCCGCTTTAGGTGAGGCTGCGCCCCGTCGCTTTAGGTTAATTCGTCGTACTGGACCCACCGATGGCGCGCTCGCCTGCGGCCGCTGACTAAAAAGCATCCCCACCAGATTTTTCCGCTTCACGACTTCTTTGACGGCGCGCAGCTGCCTGCGTCGCCCGCGAGCAGACAGTACCCCCACCGGCCTGCCGCACGGCGGGCGCGGGCCGGCCCCTCCAGTCGCCTGCCCGCCCTCCGCTGCCCCCTCGCCGCCCCGGCCCCTCCGCTACCGCGGCCCTCGGCTCGCGGCAGCCTCCCGCGCCCGCCTTGGGACTGCCGCTTCGGTTCATGCCTTGCCGCACGGGCGGCGTTCCCGTCGCTTCCCGGGCGAGGTCCGACGTGCTCCGGCTGGTCGCCTCCATGTTGCGCTTCGGGGCCCCCGCTCGCCGGGGCCGGCCCCAGCCTGGCGGGTGCGCGTCCGCCTGCATTCCCCGCTTCGCGGGCGGGACTTCGACCTCAGTCTCTGGCGGTGTCTGGCGATCTGGACTCTGCTCCGTCGAGCGCCTGCATGTGAGCTGGTTGACGGCTGGAGACGCCTGGAGGGCGCTCGCTATCCATGTGACGGTGTGCCCGTTGGTCCCTGGCGCCTGCTCTTCGTTGTGCGCCTCCTCACTGGCATGCTCTCGGAGTCGTTCAACCTGAACTCCCCCCCGCCACTTTGGCGTTGCAGCCCGCTGGTGGTTCACCCCCCAGACGAAGGCGCACTTCTGAGCGGCAGCGAGGCCCGCCTCCTGTTGTCTCCTCCCCACTGTTCTCGTTTTCTCTCGTTGTCTCTTTTTTTCTTTCTCCCGCTTGAGTATTGCAGGTTGTAGCTAGTGTGTTACGACTTTCTGACTGCGTTCGACACTTCCGCGACGCTTGCGATCAAAAAAAGTATCCCCACCAGCCTATCCAGAAACGATCAGCAGGGGAGTTGGTGAATCAGGGACGGCTGGAAGCATGCAGTTGCGCGGCCGTCTTCAGGACAAAAAGCACGGATCGCAAATAGCTTCCCGCATTGAAGTTCAAGATGGGAAACGGTGCGAGATACGACATGTTGCTCCCCTTTTGTAAACATCTCTAGCGCAGGTGGCTGTATCCACCCTGACCCACGGGAAACAAGGATCACACATAGCTTCCCGCAGCGAAGCTTAATATGGAAACGGGTGCACGATACGTCGGGGTGTTCTTCGTGGTAAGCGCCTTTGGCGCAGGTGACTGTATATATGATTCGTCGCCCTTGTCGCACAGTTGAGAGTCGCATCCCCATATGCATCCTTGATCTCTGCCCTCGCACTGAAATTTATCATAAACTCGCGTGCGGCTGCTGGTGCTGGTGGTGGTGGTGGTGGTGGTGGTGATGCTTCTGGTGTTGTTGCTTGCGGTGCTCTGTTGCCCTCTTGGAGCCATCTTGGAGCAAGTGGTGATGCTGGTGCTGGTGATGCCTACGGCCATATAGATGGTATGCGGATGAGGAGGACGAGGGAGAGGAGGATGATGAGGAGGAGGAGGAGGATGGGGGAGGAGGAGGAGGAGGACGAGGAGGAGGAGGAGGAGGAGAAGGAGTAGGAGGAACATATGAACAAATAACACGACTACTATTACTACTAATAATAATAATGATATTGATATTGATATTGGTAATAATAATAATACTAATAATAATAATAATGGTACTAATAACACTAAGACTACCACTATTCATGATATTAATAATGATATGAATTCTATGAATGATAATAATAATACTAATAATAATACTAATAATAACAATAATAATAATAATAACAATAATAATCATAAGCAGAAAAGGAGGAGGAGACGGAGGAGGAGGAGCAAGAGGAACGCGGCGCGAGGAGGATGAAGAGGAGCAGGGAGGCGGCTGGACAAAAAACAAGGGAGGAACCGACGATGACAAGGAGGTTGAGACGTCGGGCTTTGGGCATCTGTCGTTGTGAGGGTTTTTTCGAAGGCTCGTAATGCCATTTTGGCGCCATTTTGGGGTCCTCTTGGGGTCATCTGGGGGCCTTCTTGGGACCTCCTTGGGGCTTTTTTGAGGGGTCTTGGAGCCCTTTTGGGGCTCTTTGGCGGGGTCTGGGAGGCCTCTTGGGGCCGTCTTGGACCTCTTCGCTCAAGAAGAGGGGGGTCTTAAGTTTAGCCCCCCCCTTGGAAGGCCCAAAAGGGGCGTCTTGGGGCCCTCTTGGGCCGCTCTTGGGGCGCTCTTTGGCGCTTTGGGGGCCGTCTTGGGGCCCTCTTGGGCCTTTCTTGGGTCTATGTTGGGCCATCTTTTGGCCATCTTGACGCCTCAAGAGCCCATCGGACGCGAAAAAGCGAGAAGGCAAAACACGCTGATTTTCCTCAGGTGTTGAACCCATGTTGGCCTCTTGGGGGGGTCCTTGGAGGGCTCGGACAGCACTTGAAACCGTTTTGGGGCCGTCTTGGGGCCTCCTGGAGGCGTGTCGGAGACTATCTTGAGCCATCTCAAAGTATCTTGGGACATCTTGGAGGTCATCTTGGGCTATCTAAAAACCTCTTGGAGCTATCTTGTGCCACCTTGGACGCTCTAACCCCTCGCCCCCTCCCCGTTCAGACCCAGGGAGGGGGGGGGTAGGTAAACCTCCCGAGCAGGCAAAGGAAGGAGGTTCGAAACGGAAACGCTCTAGACCACCTGTGCCCAGGGGGCTGGTGGGATTACACGTTCTCATGTGTTCGTGGAATGCAAAGCATCAGGAGATTGCATAATACGCGTAGGTGCTCACTGCAGTGCTTCTGCATCTGCCTGCGGGGAAACAAACTGCCTCGACGCCCGCGGCGTTTTCAGCCCCATCCTGGCCCCCTCGTTTGGTCCAGACCGACGCGTTCCACCCAAAAAGCGGACCGTTGCATCCCCGAGACTATGAAGAGACCCGCGATGACAATCTACAAATTGTTCACCCTCGCGAGGGCTCCTTTCCCTCGCAGACGCACGCTGGGGCTGCCCTTCATTCCTGCAAGCCGCAGAGAGTTTGTTTACGCTCCATCTTCTCTGGTGTGCCCGGGAGCTCTGAGCGACACGCTGACAGAACGACCGCCACGGCATGTCTGAGACGGGGACTGCTGCAATCGGCCCAGCCTGGCTCAACACCTGCCTCACTGGCGGCGAACCCGGCTGGATGCTTGCCTCGAGGCCCGCCCTGACTTCGCCCACACAGAGACAAGGGCTCCCTCGAGGGCGCGAAGTTATTCGCGCTTCGCGCTTCGCGGTCCTCGATCCTTCTCCCCCTCCTCCTCGTCCTCCTATTCTCCCTTTGGGAGGGCGGCGCGAGAGCGCGAAGTTATTCGCGCTTCGCGCAGCGCGAAGCGCGAAGTTGGGAGCCCTAAACACAGAGACCCCCTCAGGGTGTGGGCCCCTCCCCTTTGGGGGCAGTGCGGCACCTCCGAGGGTCGGCCCGTGCCCCGCCCCGGCCGACGCGCGCCGCAGCACCGGAGCCCCCCCCCTGCCCTCTCGGGGGCAACGATTGGCGGGGGGGGAAATCTCGGCACAGGGGGGGACGCCTCGCCCCCCAATCGACCCCCAAGCGCCCAATCGACCCCCCAATCGCCCACAGAAGCAGTCCCAGGGACTCCTCGACCCCCAATCGCCCATTCAGCGCCGATAGGGGCCTGATAGCCCCCCCCCCCCCCACCCAGGAAAGTGCGGATGTGCTCTCAGTGGCCCATCGCCGATCTATCGGAAAGCTATCGCCGATTCCAGCTCGATGTCCCCCCCCCCCCTGAGGCGGCCCCCTGCTAACGTTTTCCCTCAGAGGAGTGAGGATGATGCGGCGTCGGATGGAGAGCAGTGTGTCCACGACGGTCACGATGTAGCGATAGGGGCGCAGCCATAGCCAGATCAGCCCAGAGCGTCGTCCTTGGAGGAGACCTGCGGGGGAGCTGTAACACCCACAGGTGCTGGCGCGAAGGGGGCAGGCAGCCCACGACGAAACGGGTCTGAAGGACCGGCCATAAGGGTCCACAGATCACTCCAGGGCAATTTCTTCTCCTCCTCCTCCTCCTGCTCCTCCTCTTCCTCCTCCTCCTCCAAATTCAGGGGCGTCCGAGGCAGTGGGGCCTGCAGAGTCCCACGAGAACTGCCTCGACGCTCCCCAGGGGGATGGCGGCCATCGAACGCCATCCAGCACGCGTGCACGGGTGCTGTGGGTCTGGACCGGGCCCTCGCGACGGGGGCCACCTCTGCCCAAGAGAGCTGCATCGCAGGTACCAGTCCCCTCCTCCTCCTCCTCCTCCTCCTCCTCCTCCTCCTCCTTCTCCTCGTTCTCCTCCTCCTCCTCCTCCTTCTCCTCCTCCTCCCCCTCCTCCTCCTCCTCCTCTTCCCCCTCCTCCTCCTCCTCCTCCTCCTCTCCTCCTCCTCCTCCTCCTCCTCCTCCTCCTCCTCCTCCTCCTCCTCCTCCTCCTCCTCCTCCTCCTCCTCCTCCCTCTCACCTGCCCCCTTCTCCTTCCCTCCTGTCCTCGATTCCAGGTCGATGTCTCCCCCCTCCCCGTGCCAGCCACCCCCCCCCGTGGCGCCCGCGCCAGCGGCGGCAGCGGCGGTCGCCGTCGTCGTTGCCGTCGTCGCCGCCGCCGCCGTCGCCGTCGCCGTCGCCGTCGTCGTCGTCGTCGTCGTCGTCGCCGTCGTGGCGCCTCGCCCCCCCGTGGCGGCCAGGAGCCCGCCGCACCGCAGCCCCGGCCGCCCGCCACGCCGCCTCCTGGGCGGCCGCAGGCGCACGGCCGCCGCCACCCAGGGAGCGCAGGAGGGGAAAAAGCCCACAGACAACGAATCGTCGATGCCCCAGAAAATATGGGAAAACATGGGAAGTGGGGGGGGAGGCAAAAACCCAGAAAGTATTGGAAAACATGGGTGACCCTGTCATTTGTGTCTATTCACTTGTGTGTCCCAGGGCCCCTTCAACCAAGGGAGTGAGGGGGGCCAGGACCAGGAGGAGGCCAGGGGTCGACGACGCGTACCAAGCAGTGGCGAAGCGTCCTGGCTCGCCTGTAGGCCCATTAACGAATGCTTTGAACACCTTTTGTGATCTGCACGAAATTGTCTTAGAACATGTCTGGCTGAGACTGTCCTGTTTTCACACACATCGGGTTTATGCTCTTAGAACTTTGCTTTTGTTTTTGGAACAGTTCTGGCTTCTAAGAACATGTAGCTGTAGGCCTATGGGAATGCGGGTTAGTCGGTCCCTGCTCAAGCGTAAGGGTAACCCTTCGCTGGAGTGACCTTTGGTGCGGGCGCCCCTTGGTCTCCCCGACCGCTGAGGGCGATGCGATGTCGGCTGCTTGCGCGCCTGGATTTGGCCACCTTTCGCACCTTGAGACCGCCCGCGACAGGCCACTCTTGCCTAGGGTCACTCTTACACGTGGCCTTGGCATCGCTCGGACGTGTGCATTTTTCCTTCGGCGAGGACCATCGAGGAGCATCCTTGATCATTTGGCGCAAACGCCACACACGAAACCGACAAAAAGCACAGGGAATGGACGTCCGAGCGATGGCCAGTACCCGTGGCCGAGGGGAGGAGGGAGGCCAGGAGGCCAGAGAGGAGGCCAGGGGGCCAGGACCGGGAGGCCAGGTAGGGGGCCAGGACATCAGGGGCTAACGATAGGGGGGTATAGGCATAGGGGGGGATACATCGACCCCGAATCGCCCACTGAGCGCCGATAGGGGCCCGAAAGCCCCAGCCTGCACAGGAAGGTGCGGATTCACTATCGGGGGCCCATCGCCGATCTATCGAGGCGATGTATCGTCGATGCCAGCCAGGTCGATGCATCATCCCCCCTATGCCAGTCCCCCCCCTATCGTTGCCCCTCACAGGACCAGGAGGCCGGGAGGCCAGGACGGGAGGTTTCTCCTAGTCGTCGGCCAGCCCGCCGCGCCGCCCCCCGGGCGGCCGCAGTCGCGCGGCTGGCGCCAGCAAGGGAGGGAAGGGGTCGAAGGACGCGCGAGGGTCAGGAAGCATGTCTTGATTGGGCTGGGGGGATGGGGCTGGGAGCAAGGAGGACACAGTGGAGGCCCATGCCTAGGAACGCCCTGCTCGCCTCCAGGGTGCCCTGGGTTTCTTGGGGTTCGATGGTTCTGCCATGGGAAGCGTGACGTTCCCACACCGAAAATGCATGGACGTCCTGGGGTCTCTGAGTTGGCTTTCTTGTGGAAGGTGTCTGATGGACTGGCCTCCAATGTATTACTACCCGTAGGCGGTCGAAGATATCGCGCATTGCATCCGGATGCCATTGCTCATGCCCTTCATCCTCCCAATCCCTGCCTCCCAGCACGATAACTGTTCTCCGCAAGCGGGGGGGTGACGACGAGAGCATGTCTTTGTGAAGGTTCTGGGCGATCACGGCATCACGCAGCGCTGCGTTGCCTACAGGTGCAGAGATCTCCTACAGATACTTCGAGGATTCCCTGAAATTTCCAGCGGCTCCCCGCCGTGATGTGATCGGGGGGGCGAACTCCTCCCCCCGAATGAAAAGTGAGCCCGGCGCGACCCCAATGAGGGGAACGTGTCCTGTTGCGTGGGCGCAGTGCTTGGCATCGCTTGGCATTGCTTGGCATTGCTTGGCATTGCTTGGC
This sequence comes from Prorocentrum cordatum, assembly GCA_963575745.1. Classification (NCBI taxonomy): domain Eukaryota; class Dinophyceae; order Prorocentrales; family Prorocentraceae; genus Prorocentrum; species Prorocentrum cordatum. The sequence goes on along the minus strand of CAUYUJ010018949.1, from coordinate 703,980 downwards.
ATGAGGCAGGAGGAGGAGGAGGAGGAGGAGGAGGAGGAGGAGGAGGAGGAGGAGGAGGAGGGGAGGAGGAGGAAGAGGAGGAGGAGGAGGAGGGAGGAGGAGAGAGAGGAGAGGGAGGAGGGAGGAGGGAAGGGAGGAGGAGGGAGGAGGGAGGGAGGGAGGAGGGAGGAGGGAGGAGGGAGGAGGGGGGAGGCCGGGCAACCTGAGGAGCCTCCGAGCAACGGGCAACGGAGCATTTAGTAGGCATCGAGTCAGAGCCCCTTAGGCAAGCCGACTTGTGGGACGAAAGGGAGGGGGGCAGCGGGGGCTGCAGAAGGGAGCCTGTAGGGCCCCTGAAAGGGGCCTTTTAGGCCCCAGAAGACGCCCTTCAGGGTTCCCAGAGTGCACCTTTCTCCCCCCCCCCACCCATGCATCGCCCCCCATAGAGCGTTGCCCAAGGGGCGCGATCGGACCTGACTCGTTGTGAAAAGTCAGGACGGGAGGTTTGTCCTAGTTTCGGCCCGTGGGGGCCCTCGATCGGACCCGTCCCACGCCTCCGTCGCAATCCTCACTTCCTCCTCCTTCCTCGTCTTCATCACCTCTCCCTCCTTCCTCCTCCTGCGCCTCTTCGTCCTCCCTACACCCGAGATCCGACGTGCGGGCACAAAAGTGCCACATCCCGAAACCTCACGATGGGAGGCCCAAGCCCCCACCTTCTCCGCGGCACTGTCCCACCCCTCCGTCGCAACCCTCCTCTCCTCCCTCTCAGTCCTCCTCTTCATCACCTCTTCCTCTTCCCTCCTCTTCCTCCTCCTCCTCCTTCTCCTCCTGCGCCTCTTCATCCTCCCTCCCTGAGATCCGACGTGCGAACACAAAAGTGCAGCCGCGCGAAACGTCACCTCAGCAGCCTTGGGACGCCACCTTTCGGTGGCACGTCCCGCGCCGGATCGATCCGCGATGGCCCCCGGGCCCGTTTGTGACTAGGCGCAGACGCCCGGTGTGAATCGTGCGGGCGGCACCAGGGCCCTCCTCCTCTTCCTCCTCCTCCTACTCCTCCTCCTCCCTCCTCCTTCTCCTCCTCCTCCTCCTCATCCTCCTCGTCCTGCTCCTCCCCCCCGTCCTCCTCCTCCTCCTCGGGGGGGGGGGGCAACCAACTTTGGCGGGAACGCGCAGTTTGGGGGGAAGGGGGAGGGGGTAAAGCTTATTGGAGGGTGGCCGGTTCTCAGAAGGCGCAGGCCTGGCGCCTGCCTTCTCTGGAGCTACCTCCTTACAAGAAGCCTTCCCCCCCGGGAGGGGGACGATCGGAATGGGTACGGGGAAAACGGGAACCCAAGGACTTCCTCTCTTTCCTCCTCCTCCTCCTCCTCATCCTCATCCTTCTATTCCTCCTCCTCCCCCTCCTCCATTCCTTTTCCTTATAGATAACTTCTCCCTGTCGCACTCCGAGGCCAGTTTTTAGGGCGGACCAGGCGTTTCGCTTTTGACTTCCTCACCATTTACGAGTCCGAAGCTTAAAACGTGGCAACAGTTTCACAGATGGAGGGCGGGTCGCTTTCAAAACGTGGCGCTCGCCTTAGCGCCGTGCACATTCGTTTTCAACATATGCAAGCGCTTCACGGATTGAGGGCTGGTCGTTTTCGAAATATGGCTCTCGCCTTGGCGCCGCGCACATTCGTTTTAAGAATTTACAAGAGCTTCAAGGACTGAGGGCGGGTGGCTTTCAAAATGTGGCTCTCGCCTTAGCGCCGCGCACATTCATTTTCAATATTTGCAAGAGTTTCGCGGATTGAGGGCGGGCCGTTTTCGAAATGTGGCTCTCGCTTCAGCGCCGCGCACTTTCGCTTGAACAAATTGCAAGAGCTTCACAGATTGATGGCGGTTCCTTTTCAAAATGTGGCTATCGCCTTAGCGCCGCGCACATTCGTTTTAACAATTTGCAATAGTTTCACGGGTCACATGATCAACGAACCAGAAATGGTTTCGTTCGGAAGGATTTAGCATTATACGGGCGCAGCAGTTATCTTGATTCGCGGTGTTGAAGTCCCACAAATGGCGTTCTGGCACGGTTCCGGATCGTCAAGACGCAGCAGTCAGGTTTATACGTGGCGTTGGAATCCCGAGGGCGATGTTTTGGCTCGCTTCCGGATCTTCAAACGGTTGTCTTCCAACGAGGCAGTTCCCTCAATGGAAATGAACCGTTGCAGGGGCCTGCCAAGAGGGAGCTTGGCGAGAGGATTCATTCCAACATCGTCGATGACTCTTGGGTCTACACTGGTCCTACTCCTCCTCTTCCTCCTCCTCCTCCTCCTCCTCCTCCTCCTCCTCCCCCTCTTCTTGAACTGTTTGACACCTCGCTTATCGTCCCTCGCTGCAGGCGCGGGGAGGTACGAGGAAGACAGGAGGGCGCATCTGTCGGAAGCGGCTCAGGCCACGAGCGGTCATCCAGGACTGGGCCGTGGCCAGCCTGCAAGGTTCCCCAAATCCCCTTCGCCTGCCACGAGCAGGTGGGGGCTAGGGAGGGAGGTTTCTTAGAAGGAGGTTGTTTTTCAGAAGGCGCGGGCCTTGTCCATAGGTGTAAGGGCTGGCGCCTGTATGAAGCCGCGTCTTTCTACGAAACCTTATCCTCTAACCTGCCCCTCTGTGCGTGCCGCCATCCTCGGGCGTCTTGTGTGTTCGCTGCTGCCCTGAAGCCGAGGTGTGAGGAATTCGGTGTTCTTGAAGAGTCTGCCCCGGGCCTGGTTGCGTCTCCGCGCACGTTCAGCATATCCCCAGAACTTTCTATGTGTCTCGCATCGCATGTTCTCAGACAGCCAGATTCTCGAGGCCGCGGCCTCACCCACATGGTCTGAGCTGGGCCTGGGCACTGTCTGCAACGGCGGTCGCATCGCATCGTCGCATCGCATCGCATCGCAGGGGAAAAGCGGATACACAGACTGGCATGAACAGGATTCGTTGTGGGTGTCGCGCGGACGTTGCCCATTTGAGACAGGAAACATCCTGCACACCCGCGGCCGCTGTCTGTTTTGTACAGCATTTCTTGTTGGGCATCGTGCTATGTTTTCCGTCGGGCGTCCAGCAATGGGGGCTGACTTTCGCGGCCGCATTCGCGACGCACGGAAAGGGGTTTCAGGTCACACGGGAGGGCGGAGCGTGCTGCGCAGTTGTTGATGGCTCCTGGGAGCAGCGCTGGGACTCAGCCCTTCCTCGAACCGCGTGCTCCCGAGGGTCTGGTATCCCACGACCTGTTCTTCGGCTCGAAGCGGTTTCGCATCCTGGGTCGTGTTTTGTGTTGTTTGGGAAGTTCGGCATTGGAACATTGTTCCGCGGAGTGCAGTACAGTGCGGGAGCGAGTTATCCCGAGCGCAATCGCACTGCAGGCCATGGCCATGGCCGCCACTAGCCCGCGGGTGGTGCACGGCTTCTGCCCCGCGGGACCGCGCCCTGCGGAGCCGAGCCTGCACGCCAGCGCTGAGCCGACGTCGGCGGCAGTGCGAACGGTCGCACGAGGTTCGGGGACTCTGAGGCCGCTCGTTCTCGGAGGGGCCAGCACATGTCGATCCAGCGCGTGCTGTGCCGCAGAAGAGATAGGGTCTGGTGTGATGTTCATCGGTTTGCGGCTTTCCGGGAGGGACCCCGATCTGTTACGATTCGATACTTTCACCTGGCGCTCTTTCCCTGACTTCGGCCCTCTGTGGGCCATTTTCGGGCCCCAGGGCCCCCCATTGACAAATCCAGGGCGAGCTTTCAACTGTGGGGAAGCGGTCGAGGCCTCTTGGGCAGGGAGTCAGGGGGCCGGCTGGAGGTCAGGGGCAACGCCATGGGGGGACATGGATCCGTGGGGGGGGGGGGGGAACGCCCATGGATCGCCGATCGGGCCCGGACGGCCCACCCCGCCCAGGTGCGTGCGGTGTTGCCATCGGGGTCCCATCGCCGATCTATCGGCAAGGCGTCGCCGATTCCAGCTCGATGTCCCCCCCCCTGAGCTGGTGGCCTCCTCACGCTTCACTCCACGGGGGGCGAGGAGGATGCGGAGTCGGCTGGAAAGGAGCGCGTCCACGCAGCTCACGAGATGCGCCGCAGATGCGGCGCGATTGCGGCGCGATCCGCATAGACATCCGTGCGCACGCGCGCTTGTCCAGCCGCGCAGCGAGGCGCCGTCATTTGCGCGGATCGAGACCGCGGCGCCCCCCCCTCTCCTTCTCCTCCTCCTCCTCCTCCTCCTCCTCCTCCTCCTCCTCCTCCTCCTCCTCCTCCTCCTCCTCCTCCTCCTCCTCCTCCTCCTCCCCCCTCCGTAGTCATTTTGGCTCAAGCCATTTTGGCTCAAGGAGGGGCGTGCGGCAGCACGATTCAAACTGGCGCAGCTGCCGCGAGCCATGGCTTTGGCCTGATCCCCACGAGCCTGCGGTTCCTGATAGCGGAGAACTTCTTCGGCTCGGATTTCGGGGCGAGGTTCGGCGACTTCTTGGAGGACGCGCGGGTGGATGATGCCGAGGTCGTCGCCTGCCATTCGGGTTCAGTCGGAGGAGGCGGGCATGCAGCCCAGCCAGACCCAGCGGAGCACGCAGGAAAAGGCGCCTGCGGACCGCTTGCGATCGCTGCCGAGAAGAGTCAAGGTGGGGGGTCAGTGGCTGCCGAAGCCCCGCCGCCGGTGAAGATCAGGATCCTGTGGCGCCAGGTGGAGCCGTCCGCGCCTGCTGCGGGCAAGGTGAAGAGCGCCAAGGTGTTCAAGAAGAAGGCGAAGAAGAAGGAGCATAAGGACCCGTCGGTTCGGAGCCCTTTCGCGAATCTCAAGGGTCACATCGACGGGTCCCAGGAGTGGAAGCTAAAGGATTGCCAAATACAGAAGTGGAATTGCGAGGACTGCGCCAAGAGGTTGAACAAGAAGGTGGTGCTCTTTGGCTTCAGGGTGCAATACCCCTTCTGCCGCAGGCTGCCGCCGCCCCCCATCAGGGAGAAGCAGGTGGCGGCCATCCGCGCGACCAACAGGGAGGAGCTCGAGCGCCAGAGGGCTCCCAAGAAGCAGCTGGCGTCGGCCATTGCTGCGAGTTCTTCGACCTGTCCAAGGGTGACGGCGCAGGGGGCTCGAAAGAAGAACGCGTTCCTCAAGAAGACCAAGCAGAAACGCAAGCACAGCCAGGTGAAGCAGGCCACGGGGGGTGCAGCCCAGCGCGCCGCAAACGGAGGGGGCGCTGGTGAAGGAGACGGAGAAGGACAGGCAGCTGGAGCACATCGACGCGATGGCCAGCAAGCAGCAGACGACCAAGGACAACCTGACGGAGTTGATCGAGTCGCTGCAGCCCGCCCTGCACGCGGGCACGGAGGAGGCGCAAAACAGGGTGAAGGCCCTCATCCAGCAGGCCGAGAAGACCCTGACCGACGCGGAGGAGAGCCTGGTGCGACTCAAGCGCCTGAGGAACCTGGCGGTGGCCAAGTGAACCTCGCGCGTGGATGCACCCAGGCCCTCGCGGGCCAGAGCCTGAGGGACCGTGAGCCAAATCTCACAGAGACAGAGCAGGAACTGCCTGCCGTCCCAGCTTTCCCGCCCCTCCTTGGGGCGGGGGACGACCTGGAATTCTCGTTGGAGGACTTCCTGGAGGGCGAGAAGCTCCAGGACGCGCTCGAAGCGGCCAGCGCGCCTGAGGCCATGCGCACTGCGATGCTGGGCATTAAGTCGTTTGTGTTCAGGCTCTCGCTTGCCCAGGCGCCCCAGTAGTGGGAGCGCCTAGGTTAGCGTGCGTCGCGCCCTGTTTTGCGGGCGCTGGGCGTAGGCCTGGCGCCATTCAGGGGCTGGGCATAGGCTCGGCCCCTCAACCATGGTTGTCAACTGCTGAGCGTTGGCTTGGCGTGGCCAGCGTGCCAGGGGCCTCTAGGAGAGACTCGTATCATCAGAGCCCTCAGAGCCCTCCTCCTCCCCCTCCTCCTCCTCCTCCTCCTCCTCCTCGACGATCCCCAGGGGGATGGCGCCCCCCCAAAAAAAAATCAAGAACACATAAGCAGATCAGCCCAGGGCGTCGTCCAGGGGGGAGACCTGGCGGGCGAGCTGCGAAGCACCCGCGGACGCTGGCGCGGCGAGGCGGGCCGCCCACGACGAGATGGGTCTGCAGGGCGGGCCGCGAAGGTCCACAAGCCGCTCCAGGGCAAACAAACAACACATTCAAATAATAAGACACCTCCCCCCAAAAAAAACAAGAAAAAAACAGTTCCAGGGCAATGCGCGCGCAGTACAGATCAATGCTTCATAGGGGCATCCGAGGGCGGTGGGGCCTGCGGAGCCCCGCGCGACCGGCCCCGGCGCTCCCCGCGGGGGCGACGGGCCTCGAGCGCCACCCAGCACGCGTGCCCGGGTGCCGCGGGTCTGGGGCCGGGCCGCTCGTGGCCGGGGCCACCTCTGCCCCGGGCGATGGGCATGCTCCGTTTCCCTCGGGGGCGGCAAAGAGGGGGGTGATGACAAGGGGGGGGGGGGGGGATATCATCGCGTGGGCCATGATATTTCCCCCGATTTCATGGCGCCTCTTCTTATTTCATTACGTCCCTGGCCCCCCCGCTTGGCCGCGCAGCCGCCCGTCATGGTTTGCCCCCCCCCTCTTGGGCGCCCCCCTCTTGGCCGCTCCCGTCTCCCTTCGTGCGCGTTACTTGTTGGCGCTGCTCCGACACATCGTTTTTTTCGTGCACCGCGGGGCCTCCAAGCGCCCTTCTCTTTTCCCGTCTCCCGCATCCCCTACCCATCCTGTCAGCCATCATCTCCTCCTGCACCTGTTCGTCCTCTTCTCCTCCTTTTCAATCCTCTTCTTCATCACCTCCCCCTCCTGCCTTCCCCTCGTGCTCCCCATCCTGCGCCTCTCCAGCCTCCCCCCCTGAGATCCGACGTTGCGAACAAATTCGGCAGCTTGAGCAATCAAGACCGAGGCTCTAGACCCAATCTTTCTGCTGCGTGTTTCAACCAGATCGTTTTGCAGCATAGCTGGGACTCGAAACGGGCGAACATTGACGGTGCGAAGCCACAAGACAGCTCGCAGCGTGGGCCCCACCGCCAGCCCAAACGGCGAGCATAAATCGGACGTGGCCCCGCACGCATTCGAATGCGCCATAGGTTGCGCCATAGCTTACGCCCTAGACGTCTAAGAATATTACCGTCTCCTACCGGTTGCGCCATAGGTTGCGCCCTCGGCGGCTGAGAATGAAACCGTCTCCTATCTTTTCGCCATACGTTATGCCCTCGGCGGCCGAGAAGAAAACCATCTCCAAGCGGTTGCGCCATAGGTTGCCAAGTTGCGCTTTCGGTGGCCGACAATAAAACAGTCTTGTACCGGTTGCGCCATAAGTTGCGCCCTTGGCAGCTGAGCATAAAACCGTCTCCTACCAGTTGCGCCATAGGTTGCGCCTTCGGTAGCTGAACATAAAACCGTCTCCTATCGGTTACGCCATACGTTGCGCCCTCGGCGGCCGATAATATAACCGTCGCGTAACAGGTGCGACCAGTCAGTTCAGTTCAGTTCAGTTCTTCTCCCTGTGCGAGAAACGAATTCGGGCTACGCCCGAAAACAGTGCAACGCCCAGACTTCAGGTCGCCTCATCCTTCTCCGCCTCCTCCTTCCTTGGTTATCCTCCTTCCCTCCTGCTCCTCCTCCTCCTCCTCCTCGTCCTCCTCCTCCTCCTCATCCTCCTCCCGTGCATCTCCTCTTCCTCCTCCTCCTCCTCCTCCTCCTCCTCCTGCTCCTCCTCCCGTCCATTTCCTTTTCCTCCTCCTCCTCCGCCCTCCTCCTCCTTCCCCTCCCTCCTCCTCCTCCTCCTCCCTCCTCCTCCTTCCCCTCCTCCTCCTCCTCCTCCTCCTCCTCCTCCTCCTCCTCCCTCCTCCTCCTCCTCCTCCTCCTCCTCCTCCTCCCCTCCTCCTCCTCCTCCTCCTCCTCCTCCTCCTCCTCCTCCTCCTCCTCTCCTCCTCCTCCTCCTCCTCCCCCTCCTCCTCCTCCTCCTCCTCCTCCTCCCCCTCCTCCCCCTCCCTGCCAGGGGCAGCCCATGGGCCTGCTGCGGCCCAAGTTCGGCGGGCCCCGGCCGCCCCCGTTCGCGCCTCCTGGCAAGGGCGGGTCGAAGGGCCCAGCCGGTTGCGGCGCCTGGGGGAAGGACCTGCGCCCCCAGGGGGGGGGGTGGTAGGCCGCGGGAGCGTCGGGCTGGGAGAGGAGCAGTCGACTAGACGTATGAGTGGCCTTTCGCCGGCGTGACCTTTGGTGCGGGCACAGATGGGTCCCCAGACGGCTAAAAGCGAGGCAGTAGCAGCGGCTTGCGCGCCCAGGTTTGGTCTCCCCGCGCCCCCCAAAACGCCGCGCACCAACGGTTTTTCATACCCAGGGTCACTCTTGCGTAATGCCGATCGGGGTGCTGAAGAAGGAACCCTATTCGTTCGGGAGGGGTTCGGTGCTCCTTCATTGTTTCGCAGTTTGCCTGAGGTGTTCCTCGACTTTTCGATGGGGAGTCGAAGTTCAACTTGTGGAGAAAAGGGGCCTCGTTCCTTATTCAGGGTTCCTTAGGTCAACGCCTCGACCGTAGCCAGAGATCCGATGCTCCAACAAGCGAGCCCGGCGCGACCCCGATCAGGGGAAAGCCTATTGCATGGGCGCATCACTGGGCGCATCTCGGGCCAGGCGAAAGGGGGGGATTGGGAAAGGGGGGGTTACGAAATTTGCTGCATGCAGCTGGTTTCGGACCCACCGAGGGGCCCGTTCCTCGATACGTGGGCGCCTTCGGCGCCGGGAGGCGCCGGGAAAATCAGCTACGTGAGCTGATTCTCAAACCCCCCCTTTGCTATCCCCCCTTTTCGCCCGACCCGAGCATCGCTTGGCATTGCTTGGCATTGCCTGGCAGTGCTTGGGGCGCACGGGGGCGGTGAATCCGAGCAGTCCAGGGAGCCCGAGGAAGCCGGGGAACCTCCGAGGAACGGGCAATTCCGGTCGGGCGAGGAAAACTCAGAGATCCGATGCTCCAACAAAGTTTGGAGCGGCCGCTTTGGAACCATTTTCGGCTTCGAGGGGGAACAAATAGAGCGCCAGGTATTTGGGGAATTAGCGATACCGCCACCCATCCCCCGTGTTCGCTTTTAGGGGCCCCCGTCGCCACAGCTGGATCCGACGCGAGATTCTGGTCAGAGCGCGTCCCAGGAGAGGTCTTGGGAGTAGCGGTAGCGGTCTCTGAGCTTCCCCCCCAGGGCTGCTCCTCCTCCCTCCTCCCTGCTCCGACAGCCCGTCTTGCCCCTCCCACCGGCGAGGCTGCGTGTCCAGATCCGAATGCTGAAAGGCAGCACTCTCCAGAGAGCCACCGGTCACGGCGCGCCCCTCCCAGGAGACGGACACAATCCCGCCGTGTACGCGGGCGGCTGTTTCTGAGCACTGGTGGGAGGGACGCCCTGATGGGGGCATCCTTGATCATTTGGCGATCATTTGGCGGAAAAACACGGGGAATGGACGTCCGAGCGACGGCCAGCTGGTGCTGCACCGTCGTGGCGGCAAGTGCGCTTCCCTCCTCCTCGCCCTGCGCTCCGTGCCCACCTGCCCGTGCCCGGCGTCCAAAGACCTCCTCCTCACAAAGACCGGAGCGAGCGAGCGCGATCGCCGTCGCGCCCCAGGAGAGGGGGTTCCGGGTTCGGGTCGCGCGGGAGGGCGAAGCCTGCTGCGCCGTTGTTGACGGCCTCTGGGAGGCATCCCAGAAAGGTCGGACGTGACCGGGACGGCTGTCTTCCTTGCTCCTCCCTCCTCCGGCAACTTGTCCTGCTCCCGAGAGCCTTATACAGTCGGGGCCCTGAAGAAGGAACCCTTTTCGTTGGGGAGGGGCTCCGCGTTCCTTAAGTGGTTCGCAGCTTGCCTCAGGTTTTCCTTATGTTTTCGATCGGAAATCGAAGTTTAACTTATGGGAAAAAAGGGGCCTCGTTCCTTATTTTTGGCTCCTTAGGTCAAGGCCCCGATTGTAGCCTGTCCTCCCCCCTTCTCCGCGCTGCCTCGGGGCTGTTTCGGGGCGCGGGGGGCGAGGTCGACCGCGCTCCCTGGAAGTCCTGCAGCCTGGGGCCCATGCGAAGCACCGCTCTCGCGTTCCAGCTACGAGCGTCGAGGGGGAAAGTCGGTGGCGCTGCGTCCGTGGGCGCATTCGGGGCGGATGCCTTCACGGGCAGCTCGGCCGTGGCGCTCGGCGCAGTGCGCGGTCGGAGAACGGGCCGATTCGTCCGCCGCATGTTCCTGCTCCAGAGCAGGCTCCGCACGGCGCCCTAGTTTCGGGGTGGACCGGGGCGGCCGCACCAGGGGGTGGGGAAGGAGCTGGTGCGAATTCTTCTGCGTGCAGCCGGTGATGATGCTGATGATGGTGACGATGATGATGATGATGATGATGATGATGATGATGATGATGATGATGATGATGATGATGCTGATGCTGATGCTGATGCTGATGCTGATGATGATGATGCTGATGCTGATGCTGATGATGATGATGTTGATGATGCTGATCATGATGATGATGCTGACGTTGATGATGCTTATGATGATGCTGATGATGATGATGCTAATGCTGCTGATGCTGCTGCTGATGATGATGATGATGGTGATGATGATACACGAGCTTGACATGGCAGCATCGGGCCAATCATGTGTTCTATGATGCTGCTGTTGTTGTTGCTGTTGATGATGATGATGATGATGGTGGTGATGATGATGATGATGATGATGATGATGATGATGCTGATGCTGATGATGATGATGATGCTGATGATGAGTTTGACCATCGTACAATTATCATGATGACGATGCGTAGGATTACGATGGGTATGAGGATTAGGGTTGGAATGAGGATGAGGGTGAGGATAGGTACGACTATGTTTTCGCGCTTGTGCATGATAGCTGAAGTCGGGGTGTTCTTTCGGAGGAACACAGGCCGGGGTCTTCTTTCGGAGGAAGGATGGGCGACGCCACCATTACGGGTGGGGGGCATTTCGAGCGAGGAGGTCCACGATGCCTCGCAGAGCTGGGGGAAGGGGGTGTCTCGGGGGAGGGGTGGGGCCCGCACGCGAATCGGAGTGCGCACCGAAGGGAAAATCGGGGTGCAGGGCGAGCCGCAGATCGCTTCGCAGAGCTCCAGCGGCGGATCGGAGCGCAAGTGCAGCTGCAGCGGAGCTGCAGACCTCCACCATTACGCAAGGCTCGGAGGCAACGCCAGGGGAGGACGGGCTCAGTGGGGTGCGCCTCCTCCTCCTCCGCCTCCTCCTCCTCCCTCGCCTCCTCTTCCTCCTTCCCCTCCTCCTCCTCCGCCTCTTCCTCCTCCTCCTCCTCCTCCTCCTCCTCCTCCTCGACCCTCTTCCTCTTCCTCCGCTCTTCCCTCCCCCAGCGTCGCCGTCCTCCTCCTCCTCCTCCTCCTCCTCCGCCACGCCGTTTCGTTCGCGGGGTTGCTGGTTGCTATTGCTGCGGGGGCGGGGGGTGGGGGGGTCGACCTGGGGCACCGGGGCCTCGAGCCCGGCCTTCACAAGGGGGGGGAGGGCGGGCAGCCGCTGTCAGGTGGTGCCGGGGCTCTGTTGCCGGCCTTTTCCTTGTTGTTGTCGTCGTCCCACCCGCGACCCACCCGCGACCCACCCCGCGACCCACCCCGCGACACACCCCGCGACCCACCCCGCGACCCACCCGCGACCCACCCCGGGATCACCCCGCGACCCACCCCGCGACCCACCCGCAAGAGATGAAAAACCACCCAGACCCGACAATTGACGTTTATTAAACAGCCCCGGTCGTTGACTAAACAGCCTTGCCCTGTTCGATTCGTTGTTTGTGTGCGCTTACTAAACGACTTCGCTTGTCGGGATGATTATTACGGGGTGGATTTTCTGCCTTTTACACCCGCGACCCACCTTCGACCCACCCGCGACTCACTTGCGACCCACCCGCGACCTACCCACATTGGTTTAACAAAAAATTGGTGTCCGTGGCGGGCTCGTTGTCTAATTTGTAAGACTTTGGCGCTTGCGGCGGGCTTCTCCAGAGTCTCGCAAGCTGCCGGCGTCCCCGCCGCCCCCTCACTCTTATCCGCATCTGTGGGGTGCTACGTACGAATACGTATGTATGTAACTGTATGTAACTGATGAGAAAGAAAGAGAGGTGTCCATTGTGTCCTACTTCGGTGTCTCGCTCACGCTTTCGTCCCCTTCCCTCCGCGCCCTGTCCGCCCGCCCATCCGTCAAACTGCCGGTCTCCCCGCTCGACTTTCAGTCTCTCTCTGCCTCTCCGCCACCTCCCGCCCTTCCCTCAGGACGCGCGGCCGGTGCATCCGCAGCCCGGCCCGCAAGCCTGGGGCGACGACGAGGGGTGCGAAGTAAGCGGCCTGGACAGCCACGAGGCCGAGCCGGACGACGCGGACTTCCTCGGCGTCCAGGCCCGTCCTGGCGTGCGCGCCCTGGGGGCCTGCTCTCGTGGAGGGTTTCTCCGAAGGGCTTAGGCGACCTTCCTCCTCCTCCTCCTCCTCCTCCTCCTCCTCCTCCCTCCCTCCCTCCCTCCCTTCCTCCCTCCCTCCCTCCCTTTTCCTCCATCTCCTCCTCCCCCTCCACCTCCTCCACCTCCTCCTACTCCTCCTCCTCCCCGGGTCGCCTACGGCCCCGAGGGAAACCGTGCATGCTCCCGTAGTGCCTGGGGTGTTGCTGGGAGCGGTCCTGGCCCAAGGATAGGGGCCGCCCAGAGGAGGTCGGAGTAGATGGGGTCGGGGGATCGCGCTTCATCGTCGATGGATCGTCAACATATCGGCAACGCATCGGCGATGTATCGGCGACATCGGCAACGCATCCGCGACAGAGTGTGCTTCCACACACTTGTGCCTCCACATCCACATTACCGACCCAAGCCCACACATTGTGCTTCCACACCCGTGTCGACCCCTGGCGCGGCTTGGAGCGAGTTGCTGCTCAGGGGCGCAGCGCTCGACTTGCGGCGAGAGCTCCCCGCAGGCGCCGATCGGCGCCTGCGACGAATGGCTCGGCGCCGAGCCGCTCGTCGGAGCGTGCCTCTCGCAGACGCAGGCGCGCGTCAGCTGCTGCGCCAGCACATGCAGTCGAGCCTCAGGTCTGGATCAAGGGCATGGCGCATCGCAGTGAGATCGCAGAGCACCTCTGGCGGGTGCAGAGAACAGGCTGCAACATGTGTTCTGGAGCAGCGCTGCTTACGTCCGGACCTTGTCTGATTCGAAGCGCTTGTAACCAGCAGCCCAGGACCCCCCTCGTCGTCGACATCTTCGATCAATGGTTTTCGACGAAAACCGTAGACGATAGGAGCGAGACATTGCTCCGTGGCCGCTGGCTGGTCGTTCTGTTTACACGCGTCCCGCGGGTAGGATGTAGGTATCCGACGCGGCCGCGGAATCGATGACGCTTTCACCCTGCAATAGGCCAACGGGAGATGCAATGTAGGTTCCGGACTTCCAAAAATGGCAGGGCCCCCCTTGCCCCCCCACCCCGTCCTCTCAGGAGGGGAGACCAGCGCTCCCGGCGGCGAAATACGACACTTTCCCCGAAGATTGTTGCATCCCCTCGCTATTACCTGCGTGATGTTGACGCGCTTGCCTCAGGCCATCTGGGGCCGCCCAAGCATGTATTACCCTTCGCCCCGAACAAAGCTTATTGCTCTTGAGTTTCTCGGTGCTCCTGGGCACGCGAGACATCGAGTGAGATTGATTGGCGGGGCGGGAGATTGAGAATGATTTTCTGCAGACCGCACGATGTCTCGTGCAAAATGTGATTGCTTGCTTTGTGTTCCGCCCGATCCCACATCCAGGGGCCTTCGTAGGACGCGTGCGCGCGACTAGCGCGCCAGACTCCCTTGCAGGGACGCTGGCTTCCCGGCGGCAGCTGCTTCGTTCGTTCATTCGATGGTTTTGGTCTTTGGGCCAGCATCCTCGGTCCAGCCGTCGTCGCGCGACAAGGTGCACTCGGCACTCGCCACAGAGAGTCGCGCAGGCCTCGCGCCAGCGGCGGCCAGAGGCCCGACGGCGGCCTCGGCGACTGCGCGCTTCCGGGCGGTGTCTGCGTGCGTTCGATAATGCAGGATGACAAGCGGGCGACGCCTGAAAACTTGGCTCTCTCCACCGACAGTAGCGCGCAAGCTGCCCGCGTAAGTTCGCTGGGCCATCTCGGGTAAGACCCGCTCTTTTTCGTCGCTCAAGTGGGGGGAGCGATGTTACTGAATCGGCTGTAGTCAGATTGGTTGGGGTCCACGCGCTGGCCTCAACGTCTATGATCAGGCATTTTGTTTGCGCGCCCCTTGCCATGAGCCTGTGCAGCAGGTCTTATCCTTCGCACCCCAACGCCCTCCGCATGTCGTTGTACCAAGAGTTGCCGGTCTGCCCCAGCGTTCCGTCTCCCCCGCCTGGTCACGCCCTACCTACATCTCGCCCTGTTCTTCTCTCTCCCTGAGTGTTACCTTCCTCCTGCATCTCCTGGTCACCCGCCCCGAGGCTGACGACGAGCCCACGGAAGCCCACGGCGAGGAGAGCATTGGGGCACCATGGTCAGTCGTGGGATGGGCGCACAAGAGCGGCTAAAGGGAGGCAAGAGCAGGGGGAAGAGGAGGAGGAGGAGGAGAGGTAGAAGGAAAAGTATGAGGAGGAGGAGGAGGAGGAGGAGGAGGAGGAGGAGCAGGAGGAGGAGGAGGAGGGGGAAGCCTGCAGGTGTCAGCTAGCGGCCAGGTCTCGAGGCGGCGCAGCCACGCACCGGGGCGCACCGGCCAGCGGCGGCCCCGCCTTTTCCTCTCGAGAGCAGCGCGCTCCGTCGCCGCTCCCTCTCTCGAGAGCAGTCGGAGGGGGGAGGAGGAGGAGGAGCAGGAGGAGGAGGAGGAGGAGGAGGAGGAGGAGGAGGTGCGACACCAACACCACCAGGGGGGGGGGGCACCTCCAGCGAGGAGGCCCGCGAGGCCTCCACGAGCTGGAGGCTGGGGGTGTCTCGAGCGAGAGGGGGGGCCACACCACCAGGGAGGCCCCCCGTGCCTCCGCGCAGCTCCTCGCCCGGTCGGTGTTGGTGTCGCCTTTCCTTGCTCCTACACAGCGGGCCCCGTCGCCGAGTCGGACGGCGGCACTGGATTCGTGTAAGTGGCGCCCACGCGCCAGAACCACGGATCGTCAAAGGCTCGCCAGAGGTTGCAAGGAGTGATTCTGGACTGAACGCGTGGGGTTTTCGGAGCACGGAGTCGCAGCAAGTGGAGATCGCACAGAGCGGAGGCCTGCTTCTCGTGGCGACGTCTGCTTCATTTTTAGGGGCTTATCTCTTTGCCCACGGTGGACGCGCCATTGATAACCCATTGATGACCTACCACGGTCAGGCTTCATGGAGAATTTGATGCGCCTCTGGGCAGCGGCATCAGTACGCTGTACAACATTGGCTCTGCGCAACTCTGGATGCGCCTCTCGACAACGATCTCTCACTTCGGCCAGTGACTTAACACAGTCCTTCAGGTTTTGTTGTTGCCGCATGGTTGTTGCCGCATTTCACGTTTCGACGGCTCTACTAGCTCAGTTCCACTTTCCATTTTGCGCGCCTAGCGTTCCACCCGCGGGTCCGTAGGAGCCCGATGTCCGCCCAGAGCGGAGCCTCAGCCTGGTCATCGTTGGGAGTGGTAGTCGGCGGTCTGGAGGTGCGCTTTCTGCCTGAAGGGTAAAAAGTCCTTCGAGAAGCCTCCCCCTGGCAAGTGTGAAGGTGTCTCTCGCGTGCACGCCTCGGAGCAGGATGCTCCGAGAAATCGCACTGCCATCTTCGACTGCTCCTGCGGATCAGTCTTTGTAATTTGGTGCAGATGCGAATGCCACAGCTCGGGTGCCTCTATTCGGAGGCTGGGGTGTCGTTATCTCACCCCTCCTTCGCGTGCTGTTCGCCACAGTTGGCAGGCTCTTTGCAAGGGCCGCCACCCTCATTACAGCAAGCTGAGGGTGGGGAACCCTCCTGTTCGGCCCTTGATCTATATGCATTTCAGGGGACGCCTCCCTATGCGAGGAGCAGCCCTATTTCAGGGGATGCCATGTATTGCCAGCAGCCAAACAAGGCCACACACAGCCATGCAGGCGATAAAAATGCCTTTCTCCTCCTCCCTCCCTGTTCCTCCTCATCCTGCTTTCATCGTCCGCGCGCTTCGGGCGGTCGCACGCCACGCGCCGCGTGCCCCGTCACCTACATCGCACCCCTCCTGCGACATGGTGCCCCCCCCCCCCCCACCCTGACGTTGCCCCCGAGCTGCTCCACCCCCTGACGCTGGGCCTCTCAGAAAAGCCAGGCGCGCTTGGAGAAGGAAGCGTTCCGCGAGGTGTCTGCCCCACGCTCCGTGTCGTGACTGCGCCCCCGCGCCCAAGGATGACGCGTGGGGCCTGCTCGGGGGCGAGGGGAAGCGGCCCGCGTACGCCGGCGGCGACGAGGCCCCTCGGCGTCTCTCCCCCTCCTCCTCCTCCTCCTCCTCCTATCGCTATCGCTATCGCTATCGGCTCGATGTCCTGTCGGACGCAGCCGTCCCGAGGGGGGGGCCACCTCCTCCCCCCCTCTCAGAAGAGGTACTCCCTGTGGGAGCCGAACACGATGATCTTGCCCCCCTCGGTGGCCGCCAGCCTCCTCCACCTAAGGAAGGCGGCACGCTCACCACCCGAGGGGGCGACGGCGATGATGAACTCGCCGTTCAGGTGGGCGCCCTCCAGGATGAGGAAGTGGTTGTGCTGGGAGGCGCCGTGGGCGCCAGTGCGGTTGAAGAAGGCCTGCTGGTGCCCGATGCTCTGCTGGTGCCCGTTGGTGTGCTGCTGTTTCCCGCAGGTGTGCTGCTGGTTCCCGTAGGCGTGCTGCTGGTTCCCGTCGGAGCGGGGCGGAGGCTTGGCCCCCAAGTGGGCCGTCCTCCTGGTCTGGGCGGGTCGTCGTAGGGCCTACCCCCTCGCCCTGCAGGGGCGCCGAAATTTGCCCCGCCAGATTTTGCCTCCCGCGCGGCTGCCGCCATGTCGTGGTTCTCGGTGTACGTGGTTTCGCCGTCGTACTCGCTGTCCGTGGCGTTGCTCTCTGTGTCGTTCTGGCTCGCTGGGTCGCTGTCGTCGAGTCGGCCGTCGGAGTCCTCCCCGTGAGAGTGGTCCTGGGGCCGCTCGAGGTGGCTGCGCAGGTCGAACGAAACCCTGCGTCTCGCTGGCTGCCTCGGGTCGCCGCCTGCTGCTTCTCGCAGGCTGCCTCGCGCCGCCGCTGTACTCGTGGTGGTAGCCGTCGGAGTCCTCCTGGAAGGAGTGGTCCTGGGGCTGGTGGCGGCGTCATCCTTGGTCGCGCGCTGGCCGCGGGCGTCGTCGTGCTCGGACGCGTCGCCCTGGTCGGCCGCGGACCAGTGGGCGCTGGTTACGACACCAGCGAAGATCGCCTCGATGCATGCTGGAATGGGGATGCCGTCGGCGGCCATGGAGACGAAAGCAGCCGCGTTGGGCGCGCAGATGCCTGCCGCCTCTAGTGCCGCACGGGCCGCGGATCGCCACTGCGCACCCGATCTCGCCGCAGCTCCGATGACCTCAGCTGCCACGGCAATCTTCTCACGCGCCTGGGTGCCGCCAATGCGCTGATTCGTCAGCTGCAACTTCGCCGTGCTGCAGCTGATGGTGTGCTCTCGCACGGCCCGAAGCAAGTCCTCTTCCACTGCCGTCTCTTCTCGCACAGCGCCGGTAACTGATGGCGTAGTGATGTTGCCGCTCTTGCCCGCTGCCACTGCCGCTGCCGTGCCCCTCGTTTCACATTTGCCCTGTCCCCTGAATCGTAGATGATCACATCGGGCTCTATCTTCGCCTTCCTTCGTCTCGCACGTGTTGGCTGGGTCCTCGGCTAGGTTATTGGTGAGGGGCTCCATCCTCACCGCCTGCTTCTCACAGTGATGTGTTTGCGATGGCGTCTGGGCTCTGTCGTCTAGATGGCCTGTGTCATCGCCCTCCAGCTTCGCTGGCGCTGTTGCTGGCGCCACATCACGCGCACGGGCGGCCGCGCCTGCAGCTAATGACGACTGTACTCCATTCCTAGCGCCAATTCCCGAGGTCGCATCAAGCTTGCCCTGATCCCTGAACCGTAGATGATCGCGTCGGGCTCTATCTTCGCCTTCCTTTCTCTCGCGCATGGCTGAGTCCACTTGGAGTGTTGACTCTTCACCGCTGCTGCCACTGCCGTTGCTTCCTTGAGTCTTGACTCTGGACTGCTGCTGCCACTGCCGTCCCCTGCCATTGTTTCTTGATTCTTGACCGCTGCTGCCACTGCCGTTGCTTCCGCCAGCTGCCTGGGGCGACGCCCGCCCTTTCCCGCAGGGGTCGTCCGCTTCGGCGCTGTAGCTGATGTCTTCTGGCATCCAGCGCTGTCCCCAAAAAGGCTCATGATGCGCTTGTTGCCACCACTGGTGCCACGCTCGCAATTGGCACTGCAGATCGGAGATGAGTTGACGTTGAGACTGCAATTGATGGCTCGCTGCCCGCTGCGTCGCCACCTGGCGCGCTTTCCGCGCGAGGCGGACCTGTTGGGCCCAGGGGTTCTTCTGCTGTTGCTGCTGCTGCTTCACAGGCTCCACGCTCTGCGTGCCGAGCGAGGCACCATGAGCGTCCTGCCAGGGCCGTGCCACATGACGAGGCTCCATCGCGGCGCGGTCGGCAGGACCTGCGAACGCACGCGCGCGCCTGGGGCCAGCCCGCGAAGCCGCCAGCCCTGTGGCCCCGGAGGGCCGCAGGAGGGCGGCGGCGGTTCGGGCCCCCGATGGCCCTCTCCTCCTCCTCCTCCTCCTCCTCCTCCTCCTCCTCCTCCTCCTCCTCCTCCTCCTCCTCCTCCTCCTCCTCCTCCTCCTCCTCCTCCTCCTCAGATCCCAATCTGCTTCAAGCGCCTGCCTGGTTCAAGTATCGCTGCGCTTTCGCTGAATGCTGCTGTTCCTCCCCTTGGAGGCCCTGGGCCCAGGCTGCTTGCTCGATTCCCCTTCCTGCTTCATGTGTTGACCTGCTTCTTCCGACCAGCGTGTGCAGCAGGCACATCTACGAAGACCTCGGCCTTCCAGCCAAGGACATGGATTCTCCCCCGATGGCCCCAGGGATCCACACCATGTGCCCAAGATGTACTATAGCAGCTTTCTTATGTGTCCGGTCGGGAACTTCGGTTTACCGTGTCGCGCCGGCGAATCTGGCCCACCACGCTACGGCGCGACCCTCAACTTTATGATGTTCCAATGTATTTTAGCCTTGATCACCAGGATGAATTTCGAGCACCAAGAAAAAACCCAAAACTCCAGGGTTTTCACGTGTCAAGCCCTGGGAGACCCTCTGTCGACACTGTTTCGACACTCTTTCGACACTCTTTCGGTACTTTTCTGGGTTCTCGAAGTTATTTCTGGGATGTGGTCCTTACGCACGATGGGAGCAACATGACCTCAAACGACGTCCCAGTCTCCAATCGTGAGCGTCCCTTTTCCCACCACCCGCCCTGCGAAGCGGAACGACACGCTATGCTTAAGTCGGGCCTGTCTCTCTACAGGAGGAATATTCAAAAATAGTCAAAGAAAAGTTTGGGGACGATTTGACTATTCTGTTTTGATCATTGGGGGATATTGTTTAGTATTTTTTATTGTTCTTCGGAAATCCCCCTGTAGGGGGACACGCCCGACTTAAGGCTATGCGCATTCTCAGGACGCAGCACGTCGCCAGGGCCGCCGCTGCGACGGGCCAGGCAAAAATCCCGACCATTCATGTCGGGGAAACGTAAGACTCGAGTAAGCCGGAACTCGGGTTTGCTATTTTTTTGACGAGCGCGTCCTGGATCTTGACGGTCCCGTTTTCGTGGGATGTCTGCAGCGGGAGCCCGCGTCAAATTATAGATTGGGTCTCGTAATTCTTATGATGGCCCCCGTCAGGCCAACCCGAGTCCCCCGTACCCGAGTCTTACGTCTCCCCGATCATTGTGGGTGGGGAGAGGGCCGCGAGGTGCTTCATCGTGTTCGCGTCGGGCTCCCCAAACGCAAGCCGTCCAGGCCGCCAGCGGTGCAGCGGTTTATAGCGCGCCAGTCACCGTGCCCCAGTGGAGCTCCTGGTGCAAGATGCCCCTTCGCGTTGCGCACTGCAATGCGAAGTTCCCAGAGGAAGTTCTTGCAATGCTGGGCGCCCTGGCGAGTCTGCGGGGAGGAGCACGCTGCGAGCGAAGCGTTTGCGAAGCGGGCGTGGCAGGAGTGTTGTTCC
Source organism: Prorocentrum cordatum (assembly GCA_963575745.1). Classification (NCBI taxonomy): domain Eukaryota; class Dinophyceae; order Prorocentrales; family Prorocentraceae; genus Prorocentrum; species Prorocentrum cordatum. Next base: position 683,808 of record CAUYUJ010018949.1, on the reverse strand, counting down.
TGTCCTGCTCATGCTCCGAGCCCAGCGGAGAGCCATTTCAGTAAGCTGGTGCCGAGGTCGTTTAGGACGGACACATGCGAGGCTGTTGCTTAAGCGTGGGCAGCGATTATCGGCCCCCCGCTCCTTTTCGGCTGAACTGTATCGCTCGCTAGGCCCAGGAAGTGATATCCCGCTTTCGGACCCCTGGGTTTTTCAAGTGTTCTTGAGCGTTTCCAGTGTTGTTCTCTCGACTGCGTTCTATAATATTTCTAGATTGTCCCAGGGCAGTCGCAGAGATTTGGGCTGTCGGCCAGGGTTCTTGAGGCCGCTGTTGCCATGCCTCCTAAGAAGTCGTCTTGATGCCTCTCTTGGGCCGTCTTACTCCTTTTACTTGGTTGTGGTGCTAACGATATCGCCCGGCGGTCTCCCTCCCATCGGGAATGAAATAACTAACTAAGGCTTCTGCGGATAAACAGGGGGATCGATAGTCGCCAGTCGCGGTTATTGTTGCGACCGTTATGGCTTAGATCTCCTATGACGTTTTGGAGACGTTTGGGTCTCTCTGACTGTTGTAACCAGATTGGACCACATCGATCAAGAAGGAGCTGGTGTCGCCTTGGCAATTTGCCCTTCCCCTCCCCTCCCCATTCCACGTTTCCGCCACCCGAACAACCGTCTCTGAGGACCCCTTTGTCTAGGAGTGGGGCTCTCCTGGGCAATCGTGGAGCCATCCTGGGGTCTCCAAAAGCTCATCGGATGCAACATGGTGGCGGGCCAGATCTCACTGAAATGCATTTGGTCTTTGCATTATGTGTGTCGCTTTGGGGGGGGGAATCCTTGTGAGGCGCCGATGCCACGTGGATCCGTCATAGAGGCTCCTCCTGACCTGTTGGAGGCATCTTGGAAGCGATACTCGCCCAATTTTGGACATGGTTGCGCCCTCAAGGAGGTCATCTCGGGATGCCTGGAGCCATCTTGGAGCCATCTTCAGCAGGGGTGAGCCCCCCGACCGCTCTGCCCTCGCCCGCTCCACAGCCACGTGAGGGGGTAGGCGGAGAGGTAGAACCCTCCCCGAAGGAGAAGAATGGGGGTCTGGAAGAGTGATGGCGTTGGTTAAGGAATGTGCCCAGGAGGCTTTAGACCCTGGAGGGTTCCTTCTCTGATGAGGGCGGCGGTGATAGCATTGACCAGGCCTCACTTGGCGGTCACCAGCTTCCAGATCCTGAATTCCTTGTCCAGTGCTTCCGCATCCAATGCCCTCACTGTGGTTGGCTTCCTGATCCCCATGCACTCGCCCAATGGGCTGATTGGGCTCGATCATCGCGACGCACTAGCATGCTGGCCTGCTCTTGGCACCCTGCGTCCCCTGCGTCGCTGGGCGAGTGCGTTCGAACGGGCGCGAACCCAGTCAACGCTGCCCTGCTGCACCATGCTCTTGACGCCGTTCGCTGCTCACGACTCTGCTTTGATGCTGCGCCGGCCAGGGGGCCTGTCCCTCCAGCGAGCCGCTAACCGCCTCTCGGCCGATGGCCTTACGCCACCACTGGAGGAGTACGGCGGCGGAATGCGGTAGGATCGCGCCGTGCCGACAAATGACGACCCCGCCGCAGCGACCCAGAATTTGTCGAGGTTGAACGAAAAGACGTTTGGGAAGACGGCCGATCGTTTAATGTTGAATTATCCCCGCGGTGTCCGGAACCAACGCCAGGGTCGACACGTCACGACACGAAATTGCCGTACGCCACCATGGGTGGAGTAGTGAACTGCCCACTGCGGCCGCGCTAGCGCGCGCAAGCTCGCGCACGCAGCGGCCACCTAGTTTGGCGCGACCGACGTGCCCGCGGTGAAGTTGACCGCTGGGCTTTTCCCAGCGGGCACTTCGGTGCGAGCCGGCGACTTGGGCGGGCGCGGTATCATGGCAACGTCGACAACGGTAGACGCGAGGATGGTAGTAGCGATGCTGGTGACGACGATGACAACGACGACTGCAAGGCCAATGAAAGCGCCGATTTTAATCAAGCCGACGACGACTACGGCGTCCTCGCGTCGGTGATGAAGGTTTTTTCCCAACCATCCTGTGGTGTTGGGTCCGCGTTTTGAACATACGGTCCCCGCGTTCCTCCTCCTCTCCTCCTCCTCTCCTCCTCCTCCTCCTCCTCATCCTCCTCCTCCTCCCTTCGTTTCACCCACCCACTACAGCGTTTCGTGGCCCCCTGGGGAGCTCCACCGAAGGCCCCAGTGCTACCGTCCACATGCGTCCCCACACATTTCGGCACACCCGTCACACGTTTCGTGGCCCAATAGGGAGCTCCACCGAAGGCCCCAGTGCCACCGTCCACATGCGTCCCCCACACAGGCTTCGTGGCCCAATAGGGAGCTCCACCGAACGCCTCAATGCCACCGTCACATGCGTCCCCCACACCCATTTCGGCACACCCCTCACACGCTTCGTGGCCCAATAGGGAGATCCACCGAAGGCCCCATTGCCACCGTCCACATGCGTCCCCCGCACAAATTTCGGCACACCCCTCACACGCTTCGTGGCCCAATAGGGAGCTCCACCGAAGGCCCCAGTGCCACCGTCCACATGCGTCCCCACACCCATTTCGGCACACCCCGCACACGCTTCGAGGCCCAAGTATGAACTCCACCGACGGCCCCACTGCCACCGTCCACATGCGCCCCCCACACCAATTTCGGTACACCCCTCACACGTTTCGTGGCCCAATGGGGGGTGCTCCACCGAAGGCCCCTCATCACACGCTTCGTGGCCCAATTATGAGCTCCACCGAAGGCCCCAGTGCCACCGCCCACATGCGTCCAACACAACCCATTTCGGCACACCCCTCGCACGCTTCGTGGCCCAATTAGGAGCTCCACTGAAGGCCCCAGTGTCACCGTCCACATGCGTCCCCCCCCACCCACTTCGGCACACCCCTCACACGCTTCGTGGCCCCATAGGGAGCTCCACCGAAGGCCCCAGTGCTACCGTCCACATGCGTCCCCCACACCCATTTCGGCACACCCCTCACACGCTTCGTGGCCCAATAGGGAGCTCCACCGAAGGCCCCAGTGCCACCGTCCACATGCGCCCCCCACATCCATTTCGGCACACCACTCACACGTTTCGGCACACCCTACAGCAGAACCTATTGGGCGCGATCGGTCTGTAGCCGGACCATCTCGCGGTCATGTGGACTCTCGCCCTGGTCCGTCGGGTGTCCGGCGCGCTGCTCCGTCGGCCGACGTCGCGCAGGCGTGATCATGGATTGCGGCCGCCACGAGCTCGGGAACGGCAAAAAGGAGGACGACGACTTGTGGCTGGAGCTCAATGCGCTGCTTCTTCGCGCCACGCGCCACGAGGACCTCCTGCTCATGCGGGCGCCGCGTATCGAGTTCTTCCCGGCATGGCCTCCGGAGAGCTCGCGGAAGCAGCATGAGCAGTTTGCGGCGCGCACGAAGCGGCGCAGGAGGGAGGCGACGGCCCTCGCCAGGGAGCTCGGCTTCACAGAGTTTGTCCGCGAGGCCTGACCTGAGGAGCGCCCCCCCCCCCCCCGAGCCGCGCCTTCTCTCGACTGTCCAACTACTTGTTTGGCCTCGCGCCGCGGACGACCCGCGCGCGTCGCTGGGGCCCTCCCGGAGCGACCAGCGCGCGTCGCGGGAGCTCCGCGCTGCGTTCTCCCCTGCGCCTCGCTCGCCCGTCGTTGCTCTGCCCAGCGGCCAGAGCTTCGCTCGCAATCAGCCAGCTAGCTAGCTAACTAGCTAGCTAGCTAGCTCTCTTTGCTCCGCGCAGCGGACGACCCGCGCGCGCCGCTGGGGCCCTTCAGGGGCGACCGGCGCGCGTCGCGGGGACTCCGCGCCGCGCTGCGCCCGCAGCTTTGGATTTTTCAGTGCGCGGGCGAAGAGGGAGGAAAAGAAGGGGGGGAAGCGGGCGCCATCCTCGTGAGGGGCGCGTCGACATGGGCGTCGCGGCGCGCGGGCGCTGCCGCCGGGATCCCCGCGGAAGCTTTCTGCGGCGGCCACGCTCAGTTCCACGAGCGCACGGACAAGCATGCCCGAACCATTCACATTCATAAGCGTTTACACGCGGCGTAGCTATGATCGCATTCGTGTAAATGTATTCGCTCGCGCGCATACTCATTCACTCTTTGACGCATTCGCGCTCAGATTCACCCGCGCTCAGTCTCTCGTAATTCGACCAGTCGTTTTCCTTCGCGTCGTGTACCCCGCCACATTTCGGCACGCCTCTCATGCGGTTCGTGGGCGCCCGAAAAAGATACTCACAGTTGCCGTATTCACAACTGCATATGGTTGGGTCCTTCGCCTGGATAACTTGAAGGCGTTCGACGTGCGCGCGCCGCCGACGCGCGAGAGTTTGCCCGCATGGTGTTATTTGATGCGGATCGTGCCCTCCCAGCACACGCGCAAGGGCGTTCGAGTGATTTCGACATGCGGCGCGAGAGGCCCGCGTGGCAGAAAGCATTGAAACTGTTGATCTGGTTGCACAATCATATGTTTATATGTTTTCGAGGACCTCGCTTTAAACATCCTTGCGACACCTACGGTTTTGAAGGATTTAGGCGCGAGCGCGCGACAACGCGCGCGTGTACATGTTGTCCCGTTTGTTGAATTATGTTATTGCGACAGCACGCGCGCAGGGGCGCTCGAACGATTTGGACACGCGCGCACGAGAGACCCGTGTGGTAGCATGTCATGAACACGTTGGGAAGTTATGGCTTGTTGAAGGCGTCGTTGGAGCTCTGGCGCAAGTTTTGTTTGAACATTCGTGTTGCAAAAAACATGTATTTGTTTTCAGAACGTTTTCGGGGTGCTGGATGTTGAAAGCCGTACGAAACCAAATGTTTGAAGGGTTGTTGCATTTGCGCGCGACGACGCCCGCGTGCGCTTTGTGATTCATATGTTGCAAAAGTTGCTTTGGCAACTGATGATTTTGGGTGAACGAGTGCGCGCGCATACTATTTGGTGCAAAGGATGGAAGGGTGGCAGATACCGGCCAGCCTGGGATGGCTATGCGCTCCCATTTAGGACGGACGATGGGACAGAATTGTATGTAAATTGCAACACGAAAAGGTATGTCGTGAATTCCGGGGGGGTAAATCCTAACTGCTTAAGAAAGAAGAAGTAACGAATGCCCACTCGTGAATTGTTAATTCCACTGCCCGTGCAATCGCCCCACCCACCCACACGCAAGTTGGTTTGCAGGTTCAACGCGGCGGCAATTGCGATGACTGCCTGACGCTGGCTGGTGCATCGCTGTGGTCGCGCTGGCGAAAGCAAGCTTGCGATCAGAGCGGCCTTCCATTCTGGCGCGACCGACGCGGCCGTGGTGGCGCTGACCGCTGTGGAATTCCCGGCGCATTTCGCAGGCCGCGCTGATGCGCGGGCAGTTCAGTGCGACTCGGTGGCCCAGGTGAACAAGGGATCATGGCGACGCCGACCACGGCAGACACGATGATGATAGTAGCGATGCTGGTGGCCATGGCGACGGCAAGGCCAATATGACGGCGCCGAAGCTGACCACGCCGATTAAGATGATGGTGTTCACGTGTCGGTGATGCAGGTTTTTTGATGAAAAATCGGCATGCTCGGGCGGCCGCTGGGCCCAACAGGCCCGCACGGTGTTATTTGACAGTGGTCGTGTTCCCCCCAGCAAGCGCGCAAGGGCGCCCAAATGATTTCGACACGCGCGCACGAGAGGCCCGCTGGGTCGCAGTTGGTTAAACATGCCAAAAACGCAGGGCTCCCACAAGAAATCACAAAAACGCGCCGATGTTTGTTGAAACGCCACGTTGCGAAATCATTGGCTGTCATATGTTTCCGGGACCCTCGATCTTGAAATCGTGACTACAATCGAGGTTTCTGATTTATTCCGGCATGCGCGCGCGACGACGTGTGTGTGTGTGTGTGTGTGTGCCGGCATTGCCCCATCCATGTGTTGCAAGTTCTTCTTTGGTTGAAAACGGATGGGTTGTGATAGGCGAATGCGCGCATAGTATCAGTTGTCAGGGATGAGGGGGAGCGATGACGGTCTGGTTGGGACGGTACGAGTTCATGGTTAAGGCGAACGACGCGGCGCAATCACATGTACATTCAACAGCCCCAATGGGGCGATACTGGCGGGGGAGTTTCCAATTTTCTTGTCAAAATAGGAAATCCATGTGGCTCAGTCCTTGTTGCGGCGAAGGGGCGGCGACGGCGAAAACGGCCCAAAAGGTTCTTCAGACACCTTGCACCCGCCCCATCCAAGTCCAGGGGTGGTACGGGGGAGGGGTCCAGACATCCCCCTAGATAGCAGGCCGTCTAGCTCACTCCCACCCGCCCTCCCAACACATAAGTAACACCAGAGCCTGAGCATGTTCAGCGGTCGTCTTTGGATGGGCAGCGAGTGGGAACCAGAGCCGACCCCATGTTCGCGACGCTGGGGCGAGATGCGCCACGCATGCCAGGCAGGCCACGCACGCCAAGCTCCCCTGGGGCCCGATCGTGCCAGGCATGCCTGGTGCGCCGGATGCGCCACGTGCTCCGCGTGCGCCAGGTGCGCCGCATGCATACTCCAGCCGCGCAAGGTGCGCCGCGTTCGGGGCACGTGCAGAGTGTGTCAGGTGCGCCTGCGCACGTGACAACACACATCGGGAAACATGTCGGCCCCCACCATCCTTGTCGAACACCAATGCCCATTATTGTGTTTGGTGGGCCTGCGCCCAGCAGGCCATACGCCACCACCCCTGCCGACCCTGTCAAAGACCACTTGACAGTGATCGCGGGGTGGCCGCGCATGGTCCGGATTTACCCGCAAGGTGCATTTTGTATTGTTTTTTATTGGTCAGGAGTGGTAGCCCTGCGCACAGCAGGCAATATGCTGACACCCTGCCGTTCCTGCCAAAAACAATACACAGTGCTCCCGGGCTCACGAACATGGCTCAAGACTTTGCCCCAGAGTGTAATCGGTTTGGCCGCGCATGCTCCAAGTGTGGAGGCAGAGTGTGTTTTGTACTGTTTCTTGACAGGGATGGTGTTGGGGGGGTGATCATGGTGTCCTCATTGTTCCTGGTTGGCTGCCGGTCCCCTGGGGGAGGGGGTGTATATTTCGAGGGAGCAGTAATATACCCATACTCGAAGGGGAAGAGGGGGGTTGGAAGAGAAAGCTCTTTAGACCACCTACGCCCAAAGGGCTGGTGGGATATGCAGGAATCGCGCTCTCGCGCGGAACTTCCTCGCATGTTATTCAGACGCCGCGCTCTCGACACTCAGGAATCACACTCTGGCGCTGGCCTGTCTCACGGTTTACTTAGGAATCGCGATATCGCTCGAGCTCTCCTCGCGATTCATGCAGGACGCACGCTCCAGCAACCCGCCATGTCGACCTGGCCGCCTGGGCCCGCATTCCCGACCCGCCCGTTACGGTCTATACGCCCGATCGGCCCTTCTGATTCTGCCACGTGTTTTCTGCTCCTAGCCCCCCTCCTGTTCATCCCGTGCTCTATCCTTCTCCCTCCTTCTTCCATCCGTCCGTTCTTCCCCTGCTCCGGGGGCTGCGCCAATAACACGTGGCAGGTACGGAAGATATATTTCCAATGGGGGCACGATCGAAGACGAAGAGGCGGGCATCGAGGGTTTGGAATATACGTGATGAATGGCACGCAGGCCGTCAAGAGCGAACAGTCTTACAATGAGTATTGCTGTTCTTGGTGTTGTTGTTGCGATTGGTTGGTTGGTTGGTTGGCCTTTCGGTTGGTTGGTTGAGTGGTGATTGTTGTTTTGTTGTTGGTTTGCCTGTTGATTATTGTTTATCGTTGTCGTCGTCCTCACCAGCGCCTCACCCGCGACCCGCCCGCGATCCGCCCGCCACCCGTCCGCGATTCGCCCGCGACCCACCGGCCACCCCCGCCCATATTGATTTGGCTGAAATTATCCGCCTGCGGCGGGCTTCCTCGGAGCCTCGAAGACTGCCGACGACCCCGCCGCCCCGCCACTCTGATCCACAACTGCGCGTGCCATGGTGTATATACTGGTTTCCGTCCAGTTCGCGTTGACCCCTGGCCCCTTGGCGTCGGAACTCCTCCCTGTGCGAGCCTGGAAGCTGGCAGGGACGCCCGAGGTGCCTACACGGCCCTCGGGGAGGACGCCACATGCGGCCCAAGGGCCCCGAACCTCGAGACGGCTCAGCGCGCCTCAGGATATGGCCCCAAGGTGGCTCTGGATGATTGGCTACGGGGCGTGAAAACGACCACAGCAGAAACAAAGCAGTGGTTGTGGTCATTTTCGTTGAGCTTGGCACCAGGGAAACGACCACAACCACTGCTTCTTTTTCGGCCGGCCGGAAGGCGGCGCAAACAAGAAGCAAAGGCTGTGGTCATCTTCCAGCCCCGCATTGGCGCTAAGGTGCTCCCACGAGGCCCGAAGCCGGCTCCGCCCAGAACGCCACAGCCACGATCGCAAGGCTCCAGCGGGTTGGATACGGCAGCGCCGCACGCAAAGATCTTATTGAAGCCACGCGCTGCGAGCGTGCCGGCGGGCGAGGGAGGGCCGACGGCGAAGAAGAATAAGACGAACAATCATTCTTGCCGCGTGTGTGCGTGTGGTTGGCGTGGTTTTACCAGCCTCGAACGTATCCCTATCCCTAAGATTGACACGCCGAGAGGCGATGACAATCTTAGGGATTCGCCCTCAAAAAAATAAGGGAATCCCTAAGGTTGGCATCGTAATGAGGAGGTGCCCGGCATAGGGATAGGGATATGTTCCAGGCTGGTAATGGTTGGCGTGGGGCTGCTTTTTTCTCACGAGCATGCCCTCTGAACGAATCACAGTAACGCGTCGGTGGGCGCGGCTGCGTCCTGAGCACATCCAACGCCACGCGCTGGCGCGAGAAGCTGCAGCAACCTTGGCTTCCTTTTGGGCCGCTGTCTGCTAGGACCTTGCAGAGTAGCAGTGAACCAGCTGCTGCGGAAGATGATGAGAGGTGGAAGTTGTTTCTGGAGGCCCGCTTCCCAGCTCCCCGCCAGGCCTTCAGCGCGAAGAGGGCGCGGATGGCCTGGTAGTCTGCCGCTGGCGCCGCCCCCGCGCTCCACGAGACCGTTCAGGCCACGGCTGGTGCTGACACTTCGGCGTCTATGAGCAGGGGGTTGGGGCAGGGACCCAAACGCGCGCCGATTATTGTTTACGCGGTTTTTTTCCGAACTTGATGCGTCGTTACCGCTTGCCGATAAGGGGGGCTGCGTCTGGGCCGGAACGGTGGGGATGCGATCGGTTTGGGGTGTTTTTGGCGAGCCTTTCGCCCTGAAGGGGGGTCGGGAACCCGAGACGCCCAATGGCAGCAGCGAACAGCGAAGTTCGCAACAGCGGCAGAAATAAAAGCAGTGCGTTGCATCAGCGCAGGCACTACCAGCAGCAGTAGCAGCAGTACCACACATAACATTGCAGCAGCAGTGCTAGCATCATGAGTGGTGGCAGTTACACCAGCGGTGGCAGCAGTAGGTGTAGCTGGGCGACATCACAATATCAAGTAATGGTCACAGTTCCTGTCTTGGGTCATCCACGGTATGCCATACACCACATCATCAACGTTGTCCAGGTGGTTCCCCCGATGGTAGTCCCGTTAATCGCGGCCCGATGGTTGTCTGGATGGTTGTCCCGATGGTTGTCCCGTGTTTTCTTCCCGATGGTTTCTCCGATGGTTCTCCTGATGGTTGTGCCATCGATTGAGTGTCCCGATGGTCATTCCAACGGTTGTGCCGATGCTTGCTCTCGCGGCTGTCCAGGTCTCTGTCTTGAGAGCTGACAAGATTGTTGACCCGATGTTGTCCCGATAGTTGTCCTCCCGATGGTTGTCCCGATGAATGCCCCATTGGTTATCCCTGCGTGCTTGTCACGATGATAGTCCCAATCGTTGGCCCATGATTGTACCGATAGTTGTCCCGATGCGTATCCTTGTCATTGTCTTGATGGTTGTCCCCTTGGATGTCCGATGTGTTCCCCGATGGTTGACCGATGTTGTCCCGTGGCTGTCCCCATGATGTCCGATGGTGTCCCCGTGGTTGATCTGTGGTTGTCCCTTGCTTGTCCTGTTGGTTGCAAGTGCGAATCGTTTCTTATCAACGGTCACCCTCACCCCTCTTTTCACCTGAAGGGTGGTCTTACAGGCATTCGAATCCTCAGACTTGAGGACTCTATAAGACCTGAGGGTACTCGAATTCTTGCCCAGCGGCACGATGACGGAGATGCGCATGTATTCAAAGTTGTTGTTTGGCCGGGTGCATGTGAGATTCTTGGTGCCCTCTGCATCGTAAACCTCACAGGGTTCGCTGTATTGCAGGATCCCACATGCATGTGTTGGCACTATCGTATTTCAAATGTTCCGATTGCCTGCGTAAGACGCTTATACGAGATTCGCTTCGCGTGCACGCCTGACTCTGTGCCCATCCTTGGGATTGTAGAGTGCGGGATCTTCGATATACCCTCTTTGGGTCCAGGATTGATGGAACCAGCGTCTCTGTATGGTGCAGTGTGCGTGGTGGCTACAGCATGGGCCGTGGGATGAAGTGTGCGCCCCGCTGTGAGCCGAATAAGTTTAGCAATAAATAGATCGCCCAAGTTTGCAAGGGCGAGGTCCCTGGCACCACACTTCATATGCGCAGACCCAGGTCTTTAGATGAACGTATGTTTCAAAGCTCTGCGCAAACATGTGACTGGATCACTACTGGATGAGCACACCTCTCATGGCAGGCGTGGCTGCTCTCTCGGAGCTTCTGGCTTCCAGGCATTGTTCGTGCTCGGTAGGCATGACCTGTTGTTCTTTTCCCGAGTCCCAGGAGAAGAAGAGGTGGATGCGGAGGTGTTGGGGGCAGGGGGAGCAGGGAAGAGAAGGAGGAGGAGGAGGAGCAGGAGGAGGAAAGATGAGGAGGGAGGAGAAGGAGCACGAGGAGGGAGAGGAAGGGAGGCAGACGGAGGAAGAGGGAAGGTCATGGTGACGCTAAAGAGTTAGTAGGGGTTGGGTGACGACGAGGAGGAGGAGGAGGAGGTGGGGGAGGAGCAGGAGGAGGCGAGATGAGCATCAGGCGAAGGAGGGGGATGAGGAGGAGGACGAGGAGGGGGAGGATGTGGAGGGGGTGGCGGTGGGAGGCAGGAGGAGGAGAAAGAGGAGAAGGAGGAGGAGGAGGAGGAGAAGGAGGAGGACGGAGGAGAGGAAAGTGAGAGGAAGTGAGAGAAAGAAGAGGAGGAGGCAGAGGAAGGAGGAGGAGGAGGAGGAGCAGGAGGAGAAATATGAGAATGAGGAGAGGAGAACATCTGGAGGAAGAGGGACATTTAGCCAGCAGGAGGCCCTACCCCGCTGGCCTGTGTCCAGGGCCGGGACCCCCCCGAGTGGCGCCCTCGCCTGTCCTCGGCACCAACGAAACGGGTACGGAAAGAATGGGTACAATACCCAACGGCAGTTCCGGTTGATTTTGAGCAGATTTCGCTGTACGCGCCGCCGCGGCCTGTGTCCACTTGAGACAGGAGGCCACCTGCCCAACAGCGGCCGCTGATGGTTTGCGACAACATTTGCGGTTGGGCATTGTACCCATTTTTTTCCGTACCCGTTTCGGGCGTCCACATGTCCGTCCTCCCATTCTTACGCATCGCCTCTCAGCCGAGGCCAAAGTCGAGAGAAGGGGCGTGGGAAGTCTGGTCGTGACGGGGGTGGTCGTGACGGGGGTGATCTCTTGCGCTTTTGTATCCGGCTCCGCGGGTGGGCTGCGTGCCCTAAAGCGGTGCCGAGCCGCCAGTGCTGTTCTGTGCTGTGAGCAGTCTGCCATTGCACATTGGATCTGGATTCTCCGTTTTTTTTTTTCAGTTTTGGCTTCGGCCAGGGTTTGAGCTGCTCGTCACCCCTCTGAGAGTGCAGCTGCCTCGTGTTGGCAGGCAAGCAGGCATGAGGCCAGTGCCGGTTTGCAGGATTGTTGAGATAGCAGGGGCTTCAAGAGTTCATCGTGGTATTGGTCCTATCCTCCTCCGCCTCCACCTCCACCTCCTCCTCCTCCTCCTCCTCCTCCTCCTCCTCCTCTTCCTCCTCCCCCTCCGTCTACTACCTCCCTCCCTCATCCGTCCTCCGTTATCCGTCCTCCTCCTGCTGTAGCTCCTTTGCCTCGCGTCTGGATCCAAGCTGTAGCACTTGCCTTTTCTGGCCCTCCCGATTTCAGGTATAGGTTGGGTGAGGGGGCGCCCCGGTGGGGGGAAGACCCCAGGAGAGTCGGCACGCTTGCGCCGTGACGTTGCGGAACTTGGCCCCTGCGACAGGCGGTGAGTTGTCCCCAGCCATCCTTGAGTGCGAGGTGCCGCTAAAGGGCTTGTGCCCGCGGCCCCAACCGATGCTTACCCAAGCCAAAACCATCACTCCTGTCGCTCCTCTTGCTTCTTCTCTCCTCCTCCTCCTCCTCCTCCTCCTCCTCCTCCTCCTCCTCCTCCTCTGTTTCCTCGTTCCCTCTTCCCCCTCCATTTCCTGCTCCTCCTCCTTCTCCTTCTCCTGCTCCTCCTCCCCTCTCCCCCCTTCCAGCACACCCAGCACCCCTACATTTCGCTAGTTAACCACATGCCGATGATGATAAAGTACTCCCCCCCCTTAACATATTAACGTTGATTATCCACGGCCAAGAAGGGTTTGGTCGGCAGATGAGCTACCCTACACGAGCAGATGAACATCTGAATTTCCACGAAGCGTTTACACTTATAATCTTATAGGTTTGGAACTTTGGATCTTTCCTTCGTCCACCTCCTCCTACTCCTCTCCTCTATATCTCTCTTTCTCTCTCCATCTCTTTATCTTTCTCTCTCAACCTCTCTCTCTCTGTCCCTCTCAACCTCTCTCTCTCTCTCTGTTTCTCTTTCTCTTTCTTTCTCGATGCTGTGGAGGATGTCTCAAGCGAACCGAGAGATTTGTCGAGGATGTCTCAAGCGAGACAAGCCATTGTTGAGGATGTCTCCGAGAGGACCAAAAGCCAAGGATGTCTCAAGATATCTTCGGCTTTCGCTCCTCTTGATCATCTCTTTATGCTGGCCTCCGGCGGGCAACATTATAATCCCCCCGCGACCCCGAACTTTATTATCCCTGTGGGATTATTCTCCGCGGCATAGGGTTACACAATTCTTGCAGCTGCGAAGGCCGCCATTGGTCTTCAGCTCGCTGCCTCGCCGTCCCACGAACTCATCTGGTACTGTCGTTCCTTCCTCCTCCTCCTCCTCCTCCTGCCGCAGCGATTTTGGCTCAAGCCATGTTGGCCCAAAACCCGAGCAGTAGTCGCAGCAATCTTGCTCCCTTTCGGCACACGGTGGCTCTTCGGCTTGAGCCCCTGCGCGCCGCGCCGCCGGGCGAGGCGCCCTCTCGCATGCGCGGGCGCGCAGCCCGCTACGAGGGCGACGTGGCACATCCCATTCCGCCACTGCTGCGCGCCATTGTTGGCACACGTTGCTTCGTCCATGCTCAGCTGCACGGCGGAGTGTTACGTGGTGCAGAGCATCTTCACGGGGCTGACGTTCGCCTACGAGGTCCGCCCCTGCTGCTGCTGCCACGCGTCCCTGGCGCAGGCGACGGCGTCCACGTTCAGCCATACGGCGGAGCGCAACGAGGAGCAACGCATCTCTCCGAGGAGCTGCCGCTCATCTGCGAAGATTATTATTTCCGCCACGGTAGCGCAGCCCTTGCGCAGGCAGCGGCCTCCAAGCTCAGCCACACTTCTACCACCACGGAGAAAACCCAGTTGTGGAGGAGGGGGAGGGAGGACGAGGAGGGGGGGATGCGGCGAGCGCGCGGCCCGCACCTGCGCCAGCGGCGGCGCCGCCAATTCAGCTAATTAGCCTGGCGCTTCGGGCGCGAGGGGGCGCGCGGCGAGCCGCGCCCGAAGCGCCGCCCGCCAGTACGTCGGCATCGGCGCCGCCGGCGCGGGCCGCGGGCAGCAGCAGCAGGCCCGCCGCACGAGGCGGCAGCGTCAGTACCCAGCCGGCGCACGGCCCGCTCGCCAACCCGCGCCATTGCTTGGCCCACCCGCCGCAGCGGAAGCAAGCGACCCATCCCAGCCCCTGGGACGCCGCGTGCGGCCGCCAGGCGCTGCCGGCGAACAGCGAGCGAACCGCGGCCGCTGGCGCAGGCGGGGCAGCCAGCGGTGCAGCAGCGGCCGCGCCGCACGCGGCCGCAGGCCTCGCGGCGCGGTCCAGCGGGGCCTGCCGAGGCCGAGCGGCACGCGGCGCCGTCCAGCGACGCTGAACGCGCGGCCCCGCGGTGCTGCGCGACGCCGCGCGGCGCATGGTTGGCCTTGAGCGCCGCGAGCTCCACGAACGCCAACACCATCTGCACCGCGGCTAGCGCGTCGAGCTGCCGCTGGCGCTCCTGGCGCAAGGCGGTCGCAGGCATCCGCGCCTCGGCGGCCAGCCCCGCCAGGCGGTCCGCTTCTGCGTTGCCCGCGCGGTCCTCCTCGGACATGCCGCGATCGCGCGCCTGGTCGGCGTCGAGGTGCGCCTTGACCCAGCGGGCGCGCAGCACCCCGCTGCGGCAGTGCGGGGCGACTGCCTCCCACAAGTCTGCGTGCGCCCAGTGGCGCCGCCCCAGAGCGCTGCGACCCCGCGGCTGACGTAGCAGGAGTCGGTGACCACCTCTACGCAGCCACCCGCCAAGTGCAGCGCCTGCACGCGCGCCCAGACTGCGCGCTGGGCGGTTTGCGCTCCATCGACGGGGCCACGGCGGTCCACGCGGCCCCCCCGGCGCCGTCCTCGACGCGGACGCCCCAGCCAGCTCTGGCGAGGAGGGGGTCGCCAGGGCGCTCGCAGGAGCCGTCCGTCCAGGCGCGGGGCCTGCGCTGCGGCGCGGTCGGGAAATCGGCCAGCGGGTCGGGGGGCGCGTGCAGCGGCAAGGGCAGCCGCGCCTCCTCCGCGAGGACAGCCATGCGAGGGCTCCGGTGCACGACGCCAGTGCGAGATGCCTCGGGAGGCAGGCAGGCGCGGGCGGCATCCGCAATGGGCCTCTGGCTGCACCGCCGTTCGGCGCTCGGGCACCCAGCGAGGGCAGATCCACATGCGGTGCTCGAGGTCCTCCACGGGCGCGCCGCAGTGCGGGCGAGAGGCAGGCCGCCCCCATTTCGCTGCAAAGGACTCGGTGATCGCGCTGCCTGCGAGCACCGCGCGCAGAGCTCCCGCGGCGTCTGCCGCCAGCGAATCGCTGGTCAGGAGCCGCCTCGTTGCCCAGCAATCGACGCCAACGTCGACGTGCTGGAAGTCAGCGCGCCTGCCGGCCAGGCGCCGGGCCTCGCGCTGGGGCCAGGCCTCCAGCAGCGCTGGTCGCGTGTCCTGCAGGGGCATCTGGGCAGGGCGCCAACCCTCAGGCGCGGCTGGCACACCAGCCCAACGCACGATGATGTCGGACCCAAGCTGCAACTCTATCAAGCTCCAGAGAGCGGCCGCGACCTGCCCGGCGCCGCGGCCGTTCCCCGCGGCCAGGGCCCCAGCGGTTTGCCTCCAGCTCGGCGGGAAACCGGCCGTGCCTGAATAATTTCGCAGCTTGCCACAGCGGCGCGATCATCACCGCCACCGCCGGGTCTAGCCGAGAACGATTTCGGCGGCAGCGCGCAAACCCCCGCGGCAGGCCGCCTGGCGCGCAGCCGCGCGGAGGCCAGCAAGCTCCTTCGTCGGCGGCCGGCCGCAGGCAGCACCGCATAGCCCAGCCGCAGTGCCAGCCGCCGCGCCCAGCAGGCACCGCTGGCCGAACCCCGCAGGCAAGCGCCCGACACGGCCCTGCGCGCCGCGGAGCCGCGCGGCCGAGCCGGCGCAACGGCGACCACAGCCGGCGTCGGCGACGAGTCCCAGGTCACAAGAGTTTGGGTTCGCCTGCGTGCTGGGCGTCTGCAGCGCCGCGAGCCATCTCCGCAGGGCCCGGCTGCCCGCGGAAAGCTAGCTCTGTCTGCGGTTGAGCTGCCAGCCCATCGCCTGCTCGGAGGCCTCCGTGGCGCGGAGCTCCTGCTGCACCTCCCCGGCTGCGTCCGCACCGTGGCCAGCCGCGACCCGCTCCCAGATGGTGAAGTCGTCACCGTACACCGCCTGCGGAGATGGTCGCCGATGGCGCCAGCGCGGCGCACCCACGGGCAAGCAAGCACGGCCAGCATGAACACCGCCAAAGGCCAGCCTGGTAGCAGCCCGCGCGCGGGCAGCCACGGGTCGCCGCATGTCGGCGCGCTCGAGGATGCCCGGAAGCGCGCTGAGGTCGACATTGTCATAGGCCTTTGGCCAGGCAAGCGCTGCCCCAGCAATCTCTTCGGACAGCGCGTCCGCCGCTTCGAGCTCCAGGGCGAGCTCCCACGCCTGCTCGTCTGCGCCGCGGCGCCACTCGTCGCCGCCCCACGATGAGCGCCACTGCGAGCGCAAGCGCGCCCTGCCGCCCAGAGGCGGTGCAGGATTGGCAACAACCAAATGGGCCGACGCTCCAGTGGCCCGTCGCCCCCCTGGTTTCGGCAACGGCAGCCCCTCGGGCTCCGCGAGCTCCTGCGGCCGCGCGCCAGACGCTCGCGAGCGCGTCCGCGACACATGCACGCAGCTCCGCGGGAAGCAGCCGCAACCCGCCGATGGGCCAAGCATCAAGCCCAGGCTTTCTCCGCCGGGGCATGCGCTGGAGCAGCCGCCCGACCATCTCCGCGGACCAAGGCGCCCGGGCGGCAAGCCGTCAAGCTCGTGCAACCACTCCCCACCCACCGCCAGAGCAGGCCACCGCTGCCGGATCGCCTTCCAGGCGCCCTCGTAGAGCCGCGAGCGTGCCGCGGGGCCACCCTGCAGGGCCAGCAGCCACTGGCGGCTGCCTGGTGCGTCGGCGGCGGCCGCTGCACCGTCCGCCGGCGCGAGCTCGGCCTCGACCGTGCCACCGCCGCGGATCCAGCGGTAGAGCTTGCCCTGGCGGCTGGCGAATGCATCCTCGACCCAGCGACGCCGCTCGGCGCGCCGCCAGGCGGGGGCCTCCGCCCGCGCGGCCTTCCAGCCCCCCTCCGCGCGCCGCGGCAGCGTCGCTGGGAGCGCCGCGTCTGGCAGCGGGGCCCGCGGCGCCGTCGCAGGTCGCGCGGCCCACGTCCGCGGCCCACAACGCATCCAGGGTGGCGCGCGCCCCCCGCCTCGCTGCCTCGGCGGAGCGGCCTCGGGCGTGCCGGAGGCCCCGCCCGCAGTCGCCGGAACCGCAGCAACGCCGCGTCGGCCGCGCGGCCCGCCGCGCCCCCGCCGCCCCCCGCGGTGGGCGGGCGCTCGGCCCGAACGGCTGCGGCCGCACGCGGGCGCTCAGGCACTGCCGGCAGGCTTCGCCGCGCTGCCAGCCAGTGCCGCACGGGGTGCCGCGAGGCTCCTTTGATATCATGCTGCTGGATGGCGTCCTGGAAAGCGCCCCCGCAGCAGGCTTCGGCGGCCGCCGTCGCGGCGTCCCGAGCCGCTTCCGCCGACGAACCGAGCCGGCCTTCGGCGGCCCATCCAGAGCAGGCGCCGGCTGCCTCAGCAGCGCCAGCCCGGCTCGACCTGCAGCGCGGCGCGGGTGGGAATGCCCAAATCCCAGCGCGGACCGGCCGCGCCGACCATGCCGAGGGCAGCGTGGCTGGCGATCACATGATCCAGGCGAGACGGCACGCCCTGGGAGGGGGCGCAGGTCGGCCCCGCGGCGGCGAGGGCGCCCCGCCACCCAGCCGCGGGCGGCAGCCCGTCGAGCCCCGCGTCAGCAAGGCTGCAGTTGAGGTCGCCGACAATGAAGGCCGGGAGCGCGCCGAGGCCCCGCAACCACTTCACGCCCTTCAAATCAATTCGGCGTTGCGTTCCAGGTCAGCCCGGCCCCTGGCGCAACCGCACGCAGCGTGGCGTGAACGGCCCTGCCCGCGCCAAAGTGGAGGGCGGCATGCCGAAGGCGGCCTAGCCGGGCAGCCCCGGCTCCGCGCGCACGATGCAGCCCCCAGCGCGGCTCGCGGCAGCGAGCAGTGCCCCCCCCCTGCGAGCGGCCCTGGATGCAGCCGCATTCCGCGCTGCAAGGCGCCGGCCGCGGCCGCCTCTCGCCAGACGGGGCGCGCGCCTCCTGGGCGAACCACGCGTCGGCGCCCGCTGCGAGGAGACCCTTCCAGCTCGCGCGCCAATTGGTGACGTTAGCCACGAGCAACTTGGCAATCAGAGGCGCGGGCGGCGGGCCAGGGCGCTGCGCCTTTCCGACCCCGACGCCCCTCCATGGGCTCAGCAGCCGGCGATCCATGGAGGGCCGAAGCAGCGCCAGCAGCCCCGCGACGCAACTGCAGCTCGCACTCGGGTGATCCTGGCTCTCATCGCGGTCGCCTCCCCCCCGTCGCTCGCGCCGACGGCCGCGCTGCCGGCGGCGCCGCGCCAGCCGCCCGCCGGCCGACGCGAGCCGCCCGCTACCCCGCCGAGCGGAGGCCTGCCGCGGCGCGACTGCAGCACCGCCCGCGGTCGCGGCGGCGCGACCGGGCAGAGGGCGTTTGCCGGGCGCTGCGCCCAGCAACCGCGCGCGGGCGGCGGCCCCAGCGGCGGCCAGCGGCCCCGCAACGCGTCTGCCGCCCGCCCCTGGGCCAAGGGCCGGCCGCCCAGGGCAGCTGGGGCCGCCGCCGACGCCGCCGAAACTGCGCCTCGGCGCGGCCGGGCCGCTGCCGGGGGCGCCACCAAGGGCTCCCCGGGGGCCGCCAATCGGCCACGATTTCCAACGTCGCTCTGGAGATCGCGAGTGCCTGGGGGCCGCCCAAGGCCGCTGGGGCCGCGGCCGACGCTGCTGAAACTGCGCCTCGGCGCGGTCGGGCCGCTGCCGGGGGCGCCAAGGGCCCCCCGGGGCCGCTAGTCGGCCACGTTACGATTTCCAACATCGCTCTGGAGGTCGTGAGCGCCCCATCGCGGCGCCACTCAACTGCGCGCGCCAGCAGCGGCAGGGCGCCCGACGGCGGCGGCTGCGCAAGCGAGGCACCATCAAGCACCGCCAGGTACCGCTGCGGCAAGGCGCGCGCATCGCCGCAAGGGCAACGTCTGCTGCCCGGGCGGCAGATGCGCGGGCTGGGTGAAGTGCGGAGTGCGGGCCTTTGGGGTGCCCCCGCGGCCCGTGGATCGGGAGCGGTCGCCGTCCTCGGACCCCTCCCGGGAAGGAGAATACCATCGCGCAGCGCTCGCGCCTGCGGGGGCCGCGCGCCGCGCGCCGCTGCCGAGCATCGCCGCGCGAGCATCGAGGGGCGTTGGAGGTCTCGCTTCCCTTGGGGGGCCTGGCGCGGCAGGCCTGGCCGCGTCGGTCGGCGCCGCGGCCGCCGCGCCTGCGCGCTGCCGCCCGGGCCGACCGCCGCCGCCGCCACGCCGCCTGCTGGCCCAGCAAGCCCTGCGCCACCTGGCGTCGCCACCAACGCCCCGCGAAGCTGCTCCAGCAGAGCGGCCGCGGCGGCCTGCGCGGCAGGGGGCGCTGCGGCCGACGCCGCATCGAACCCGCCCCCAGGGGCGCCGGGTCCGCCTGCGGGCGCCGCGGCCCCTCCTCCAGCGGCCGCCTCGGCCTGCGCTGCCGCCAGCGCCTGCCGGGCGGCCGCCTCCTCGGCCTCGGCGCGCACCGCCTCGGCCTCCATCGCCGCGGCAGCCTGGGCAGCCTGCTCGGCCACCCTGCGCGTCGAGAGCGGCCCGCCGCGCCTTCTGGGCCGCCGCGGACCGCGCGCGCAGGGGGCCCGCCGCCGACTGCAGGCTCGCCCCGCCTCCACAACGGCCGCCGCCTTGGCGGCGCACTCCGGGAGCGGCTGGAATTCGGCGACGCAGGCTGCGGAGGCTTGCGAGGCGCTCCGCAGCCGTCGGCTCCGCTGCCAGAGCGGGGTCGTGGGGGGCTGCCGCCGACTGCGGCCCGGCTGGCGGCGCCGCCTGCGCCGCGCCTGGCTGCGCGCCCGTGGCTCCCGCCACCTGAGCCCATGTCCGCGCCGCAGCGGCCGCCAGGGGGGGCGCCCCGCCCTCGGCGGGGGCGGCGCGTTCCCCACGCGGCAGCGCGCGGGCCACGGCGGCCACGCGCACGGCAGGCAGCGCGACGGGCCCAATTGTCGGCCACCCCACGCGAGCAGCCCCGCACAGGCAGCCGCGGGTCTTCCGGACCCGGGGCGACCACCACCGCCTTGCCTACCCATGCCTCTGCCGCCTTCCGCCGCCCCTCAGCCCCGGCATCCAAGCGGCCCGGTGCGCAGCCAGCAGCGCCTCCCCCCGCTGCGGCGCCACCGCTGGGCCACCATGCGCCTTGCCGCGGCGGCCGCCCGGCATGCGGACACGCGCGCGGATTACCTTACGCGCGGGCCGCCCGCGGGCCAGGCGCCCGAGCCGGCTTGCTGCTCCTGCCCGGCTGGCTTGACGAATGGCTTACTTGAGCCAAAATGGCTGCGAGGTGCTGGGCATCTCCAAAGGGCTGCCGTACGCCTAATACGTGGGCTACCTCGTCCGATGCTGCAGCGCGCCCCTGGCGCACGCGGCTGCGTCCCTGCTCAGCTACGCGGCGGAGTGCCACGAGGTGCCAGTGGTGCCAGGCATCTTCACGGGGCCGCGGGCCACCTGCGAGGACAGCCCTTTCCGCTAATTGCTGCAGCGCGTCCCTGGCGCAGGCGGCGGCCTCCAAGCTCAGCCGCGCGGCGCAGTATTACGAGGTGCTGGGCATCTACACTGGGATGGCAGTCGCTTGCAAGGACAGCCTCCTCCGCTACTGCAGCTCGTGAGCTGCGAAACTTGCTGCATAACTGCCATTTGGCTTGTACCGACGTCTCGAGCCGCAGTTTACTGCATGTGCGGTCTCCCATCAGGCTCTCTCGTCGCGGGTGGACCCCATTCGCCCGCTTCGTGCTGGCTTTTCCAATTGGTTCCCCTTCGCCCCCTCCAATATGTAGCAGGTTGCGCACTGGTTCGCAGTGTTTGTGGTCGAACGCTTGTGTACTCAATCGGTTGCCTCTAAGGCCTTTCAGCTCGAGCTACTGATGTGCTTCTAGCTCCTTTCTCTGTGCTTCGTCAGTGCGCTCCACTCTGGCTTCCCCGTCCGCCCCTGCTCCTTTCCCCTCCCCATGGCCTGGGTCGATGCACACCCAGTGGGGCCGTCGAGTTTCCCTCGTTTTTTTACGGCTGCCAACGCACAGGCCTTTCTCGTGCTCTCTGCTCGTTTCTGGCTCTTCGCACGGACATCTGACGCGATTTGTTTCCCGTGCTCGCCGTCCTTATTTTCTGTGCCTGGGTCAGGGGCGTTCGCGCGCAGGCATTTGAGTTGAAAGCGGCCAGAGACCCACCACCGCTCGACGACGACCCTTTTTTTTTCCTCCTTCTTCCTCCTCCTCCTCCCTCCCCCTTCTCCTCCTCCTCCTTCTCCTCTTCCTCCTGCTCCTCCTGCTCCTCCTGCTCCTCCTCCCTCCTATTCATCCCCCTCCTCCTCATCTTCCGCCTCCTCCTCCTCCTCCTTCGCCTCCTCCTCCTCCTCCTCCTCCTTTTCCTCTTCGTCCTTCCTGCACCATCCTTTTTTCTCTTCCCTCCTCCTCCTCCTCTTCCTTTTCCCCCCTCCTCCTCCTCGTCCGCATCCTCCTCCTCCTCCTCCTCCTCTTCCTCCTCCTCTTTGTAGATAGTTGCTCCCTGTCGCACCCCGAGGCCAGTTTTTAGGGCGGGCCGGGCGTTTCGCCTGCGACATCTTCACAACTTATCATTATCAGCTTAACGAGTGGGGACAGCTTCACATATGGAGGGCGGGTCGTCTTCAAAATGTGGTTCTCGCCTTAGCGCCGCGCGCATTCGCTTTTAAACATGTGCAAGAGCTTCACGGGTTGAGGGCGGGTCGTTTTCAACATGCGCCTTTCGCCTTAGCGCCGAGCGCATTCTTTTTAAACGTTCGCCAGAGTTTCACGGATTGAGGACGGGTGGTCTTCAACATGTCTCGCT
>CAUYUJ010018949.1:654420-656920 GCA_963575745.1 Prorocentrum cordatum | reverse complement strand
TTGATATGTAGGTTCCCAGATAGCCTTCCCGAAGAAAGGGTCAGAGACAGATCCAAGTACGGTATGCTTGCAGTCCCAGAAATTGGCAAGTCCCAGGCAATCTTGTCATGGTATGCGTTCAGCTGTCGATGCACTGTGCTCGAAACGCGCCTGCTGGACAGTAAAAGCCCGTCGTCAACAAACCTGTTCCAAAAAAGGACAACAGTAGTGCGAACAACGTCGGTGTCGGAATCGTGCAAATAAATGTTTGCGATCATAACCCCCACTGAAAGCCCCGTGCATATTCCATCCTGGACCCAATAGAGGGACCCGTCATAGGAGACGACCGTGTTGTACAGTATCAGCCTTAGAAGATGCATGCCTAGTGCTGCAAGGTCCTGCCGGCCTTTTCCGATCCAGTATTCTCTTAGATGTCTCCCAACGCGGCGCTCGGCATCCGCCTGACGGAGCGTGGGGTACAAGTTCTTGACATCTATTACGTAGATTTCGACATCGGCGGGAAGGTCAGGTAGGCACTTGAGCCTCTCTTGCAGCTGATCTGTGTTCTTTAGCACGTATTGGCATAGCAACTGTACTGGCTCAATGATTTCGCACAGAATGTCGGAGGCAGCCTGGCCCCACGAGCCTGTGAGATTCATGATGGGTCGTCCAACGATCGGCGTCTTATGTATTTTTGGTCGTATCCGGAACTTGCCAGGCGACGTATTTGACATAGATCTCCTGATGAACCCGATGATGATGATGGGGATGTCGTGATGAGACGTGATGTTATTGGTGTGGTGATCGATGATGAGCTGGAGATTGTTGTGGACGTCGGCCATCATGTCTGCGAAGCGCTCCTGGCTGATCACGGAGGCGCTGTCGTTCAGAAGCCGCGTGCATTCGCGGTGCACCCAGCCAGCATCGAACAAGCCATCACCTAGATTTTTGTCGACATCCCGAACTTTGACGAAGTTCGAATTCTGTCTAAGCCATCTGAGCGCCCGGGCGTCCTAGGAAGACCAATTCCTGGACATTGGCTTCGGATCGTAGTCAGAAGCTGCCCATCTTGCGAGCCTAGTCTCTCGCCGGAGATCGGCACCCTGGGGCGGAAGGAACGAACTACGTGGTTTGAACTTGGAGAAGTTGTCGTGCAGACTGTCGTTGCCTTGGGAGACATCGTGAATTGCAACATTACGCTGAAACTGGTGGAACTGGGTGAGAATATCCTTTACGTGCGAGTGAGACTGGTCGGCGATGAATTTAGAACCTGATGAAAGAGCCTTGAAAACATGGTCGGGCATGGCTTCGACACTCGCACCATCGATGAAGACGTGGATCTGTTGGGGCTGGACCCTGGAGAACAGATCACGCACACGCCAACGAACAAGGTACGCTACTAGATATCGATTCTGATCTGTCCGTGTCCGATCAGCGTCGATCCAGTAGGAGTGCCGAGGCCGGGTTTGCCAGGACCCGGGCCTTCGGGCCTTGGGCTGCGACTGCCTGCCGCCTCCCTTGCCTGCCTTGCCTGCGAAGCTGGTCTTTTTGCCAGCCAACATGGCCGGCGCCCCTCGCGGCTTGTTGCGTGCAGGGGCCGGGGTCCCGGCACGCAGGCCGGGGTCCCGCCGAGGAAGATGCGGAGCGCGCAGGCTTCCCCCTGGACGGCGTGCCTGAAGAGGCCCGGGATTTCTGGCACGATCCTTTCGGGGCGTGATTGGAGGGATGCCAGCTCTTGACGCTGGCTGAACCCACGGACCCGTTCCTGCTGCTCTGGCTCGACGCTCATGAAGATGCTCTGGAAGATACTCGGGATGAAGCTCTCGAACCTTTTTTCGATGATGGAGGCTTCTTCGTGGTTCTGTGTTTATCGACAATCTCAATGCCAAAATCATGCAATACTTGCGGCTGACCTGCTAAAATGTATTCAAAAATGCCACCCTTCAAGATCGATGCCTGCGATTGTTTGGTCTGGCCATTGTCCGTGTCCTGCTCGGTCACGGGCTTGAGCGGCTTCCGGATCTCGCGCTCCAGTGCTGCCAGCGCCGTCAGAGTCTGGTTGTCAAGCTCCCCGATTCGTCTCTGAGCCGAAGCAAGCGCTTCATCGCGCTTCCTTTGGTTGTCTCTTTCCCTCTGCAACCTGGCCCTGGACTCGGGGATCTTCTCCCGAAGGTAAGCCTCGCCGTAGAGTTGAACTTGGTATTTGATCGTGTTCACAGCTGGCTCCGATAATATACTCATATTAGTTACGACCCATTCTTGTTGCAAACGGTCAAGCAGAAGCCGGTGAAGAGCAGCAGGATCAGCGTATCGCTGAGCGGCTTCAAGTGCCTTCGCTTGATGTGCAAAGATGAAGAGCTGCGTCTCCACGGCATGGCGCCTCTGGAGCGGCGTGTAGGCCTCGTCGACCTTATAGCCGGCAAGTGGATCATCATGAGTCTCGGCGTTACGAACGCTTCGTAGCTCATTCGCGATGTCCCTGTCAATCACCAGCTCCTCGATGAGGTCGGAGTAGATTGGG
>CAUYUJ010018949.1:621920-651920 GCA_963575745.1 Prorocentrum cordatum | reverse complement strand
CGGCGGCGGCGCCACAGGGGGCGCCGTCAGCGGCGGCGGCGGCGGGGCCATGATGGCCGCTGGCGGGGCCCCAACAGGCGGTGGTGGCGGGTCCTGGCTGCCGCGGGCCACGCCCGCTGGAGGGGCGCTGGCGGTGCGGACGGGGGTGGCACGCGGGGCGACCCCTGCACCACCCCCGCCGCCCGTGAGGCTGCCCTCCCGCAGGTTGTGGCGGCGCTCGTAGAGCGCCAGCTCCCTGCACGCCGTCTCCAGGCGCTCCCTCTCGGCCTTATTCCGCGCCTTCTTGCTGTAGCCCGCCCACTCGGGGTCGTTCAGTCCCCGGGCGACCTGCGCGCACAGGTCGGTCCACTTGAACTCGGTCAGGCTCCCCCAGGAGAGCCCCTCCATTAGCACATAGTGGCCCTCCCACTGCGGCTGGTGTGGAGCGTAGCGCTTGAAAACGGTGCCCACCGCCAGCGGCTCGACCTTGGGCAGGTACTGCAGGAGGTCCACAGCGCTGAACACCGCTACCCCCTCCTTCTTGAGCTTGTCGTAGCGCAGCAGGGCCTTCAAGTCGCGGATGTCCTCCTCGGGGTGCTCCGCGTGCATGTAGTACGCACGTGGCGGGTTCAGCTCTTCCTCTATCAACTCGACGCAAACGCCGTAGGAGGTCAAGAAGCGCGCGCCACAATGGCAGCACCAGCGCTGGCCCGTCTCCCCCGCCGCTTCCTGCGCGCAGGTGAGCAGTTGTATCCAGCGATCCGAGCGGATCACCGAGCAGCATCCCCTGGGATTGTCCCAGGTCTTGTTGGCCGAGCACTTGTAGTACATGGTGAACGTGAAGCCCTTGCCACGGTAGAACTGGTCCGTGTAGTCGCCCATGCGTCGGTAGGCCTCCTGGGCCACGGCGTTGCCCTGGCACTCCTCCCTCCAGGCACGTTTGTGTCCCAGGTGTGCGTCCGCGACCCCCGAGGCTTCCAGGAGGCCCCTCTTCAGCCTTCCCACATCATCCTCTGCCTCCTCATTCAGCGCGTCGAGCCACTTCTGGACCCCGTCCTGCGCCTCTGTGCCCCTCACCATGTCCTCCTTCTTCTCCAGGATGGGCCCCAGGCCTCCCAGCATGTGGGTGCGCATGGTCTCGAATTTGAGGACGCCGCAGGCCCGCGCCATACGCTTCAGCGATTTCTTGGAGAGGCCGAGCCGCAGCAGGGGCTCGATATCCGTGACCTCCTCCACGGTCTTGACGTCGGTCAGCTGGCGCCCCTGGTCCTCAGCATCGTGGTCGGGCGGGAGGTCCCTCTCATCGCCACGGGGAGGGTCTGCGGGGCCAGGTCCATCCTCGAGGGGTGGGGGTGGCGCGCGGGGCGGCCCCGGCACCACCCCCACCTCCATCGCCATCGGACGACCGACCTCCTCCGCCACCGTTCCCGTGGCTGGGGGGGCGCCCGTGCTCTCGGGATCGATGCCCACCCCTACGCCCTCCGTTGACCTCCGCAGGGCAAGCAAGCCTTCCTGGGAGAGCGCGAATCCCACCAGCACGTCCATGCCCTCTTTGATGTGATCGAAGCTCGCCCGGAACTTCGCCACTCGCTTGGCGGCGTGGTCGATGGAGCCTCCACCCTTGTTCAGGCGCGCTGCGCGCGTCACGGCCTCGTGCTCGGCGATGTTCTGCGTCGTCGCCACGCAGCGCGAGCACGTGTATACCTTGTATTGTCCCTGGGTACCCTTCCGCAGCGCGGGGTATTTCTGGTTGCGTTCTGAAGCCTCAGCGTAGCGGCGCATCTCACCACAACTGAGCTCGTCCACGTACTCCACCATCATGATCTTCCAGTCGTCCAGCTCTGTGCATACCCGACACCAGCCCAGGCGCTGCGGCGGGACCCAGTACGCACCCACGCAGTGGACGTAGCCCGCCTCGGCGTAGTCCTCCTCCGCCATCATCTCGGCGTCCTCGAGCGCGGCAGGTGTGCCGCCGCTCGGTGGGGGGGCCTGGCCGTAGACGGCCTTGTTGCTGCGTCGGCGGTGGCGCTTGCCTCCATGACCGCTGAGGGCACCCGTGGTCGCTGCACTCGGGGCCTCACTGGCGGTCTCATCGTCCACGGGGCGGCCGCCGTCGGCGTCGCTGCGCGCACCTCGGCCGCCGCGGCCGCCCACGGCCTGTTCCCGCAGCTGGAGGTTGTGGAGCGCGAGGGTGATCGCGTCCAACCCGCGGCGCTGCTCCGTGGTGAAGTTGGCGTAGGTGGCTGCCGCTGCCAGGGCGGCCCTCGTCACTGGTACCGCCGCCGACGTGGGCATCGCTGAGGCCTCAGCAGGCGCCTCGGCCGTCGCCGTGGGGCCTCCGTCCGAGGCGCCATCGGAGGCGGCGGCACTGGGGGCGGCCCCCGCACCGCCGCCTCCGTCGGCGTCCTCGGCAGGCGTCACTGATCCCGTGGGCAGTGCCGGCGCCGTCCGAAAGGTCGCCGCCTCAGACATCACGTCGAACCCCTCGTCGGAGACGTCTTCGCTCTCCGACGCGCTCACCTGCTGGCCAGGGCGCTGCGCAGGCCCCGTTTTGGAAGTGGGCGCGTCGGCCGCGGCAGCACCGCTGGCCTTCGCGCGTGCCTCAGCCTTCGCCTTAGCCTTCGCCGCCAAAGCCTCGCGAAGAGGCGCCGCGTCGTGACTGGGCGAGTCGGCGCGCGTCACAGCAGGCCACGGCATCGGCGCGGGCATCGAGAACTTGGGCGCCATCGCTTGGTCGGAAGGATGGCACGGGAGATGCAGCCCAAGAGATTGTGCGAGACGAGACCTCACGAGCCAAACAGCTGCCGAGGAAGAGAGGGGAGGGGGAGAGGCTGTGCACCGAACCAAAATGGGGCGGCCGACTGCCAAGGCGGGACAAAGGTAAAACATGAAGACTAAAGGCTGAAACCAACGGCTCCAGGTGCGAGGGAACCGATCCTTGTGCAGGCGGAAAACGGCCAGACCCCCGTTCGGGACCCTGGACGGGCACGAGAGGGGAAAGAGGGGCGAGGAAACCACGTCGCGGGCGGGCGACAAAGCGGACGGCGGGCCGCCGACGGTCCCAGGACCCGCGGGGCGGCCCCGATCTTGAACGCCTCTTGACGCCTCTTTAACAAGTGGTCTCGAGCAGGTGCTGCTGGCGGCATGAAGGCTCAGCACGGGTGGGTTGGGAGAGCAGCCCAAGACAGAGACTAATAGCACAACAAATATGGCATGGCGGGAGCACGACGCGCACAAGGCAGGGTAGCTGCACAACGCGGCGTGCAGGACAAACATGACAAAGCAAGAGCGCATCATGCACACTACAAGGGAACTGAACAATACCGCGCACGCTGCTGACGTGACCAACTTTTTACGACTGATCAGACCAGCAGGAAGGCGAGGAGGAAGGGGAGGGTCAGGGGGCACACGCAGATGGGAGGGAGCCACATCTAGTCAAGACCAGACGCTCGGGGCGGCCCCGGCATCCAGCCCGACTACGCCCTCCGTCGCCAGGGCGACCTTCTCAGCGATTTGGCCCTGCAGGGCGTTGGCCACTGCCGAGCGCAGAGATGAGCGTGCTGCGGGCTGTTCGGCCTCGGGCAATTCCCCCACGGCACGGCGCAGCCACGTCTCCGCCTCTGCACCCCAGCGGCCGTTGACATCAAGAACAAAAGGGCACCAGGCCAGAAAATGGGTACCTACGGCGCTTCACTTTCTCTCTGCGCTGCAGGGATGCCTGGTGCGGCCGCCCCGCCTGGGCCGCGGCCACCTCGTCCACCAAGCTGATGTCGAGACATACTCGGCCATGGATACCTCGATGGTAAACGACGTCCAATGTGGCCGCGCCCTGTTCTTCCGCGCGCCACTCTGGGATGACCTGCTCCACTAGGGCGTGGTGGCCCACCCCGCGCAACCAGAGCGCCACGGCATCTCGGATGGCGTTATGGCGGCGCATCGGGCCACCTCCCCTGGGACAGTTGAGCGCACGAGCGCCACGGACGTCCACCGTGCGGCCACACGCCGGGCCGACCTGCGCCATCGCGTGAGTGGGCGCTGCCGGTCGGTTCTGGCACGTGCACTCGGACTGCAGCAGCGGCAGATGCATGCGCCTCTTGGCCGCAATGCAGAACGCGTGGTCGGCGAGGGGCGAGACCCCCTCGGAGTTATCCAACCAGGCGCCCGCTGAGCTGCCCGAGGCGCTATGCACCGCCGCCGCCGCCGTCGCCGGCAGCGCGGCCAAGAACGTCTTGGTGGCGCGGCCCCGTACGTGCTGGGTGTACGTCTTCTGGCCCTTGCCCTTCCGCCCTTCCAGAAGGCCCTGCCAACGGTCACTCTGGGGGCGACGGCCTCCTGCCAGCCGCCCCTGCCCCTCGCCCGCTGCCGAGAGGGCACGGCCTAGGCACGGCCTAGGCCCGGCCACCGCCGAAAGAAGCCGATCGTTGTCGTCTCTCGGAGCTCCTGGGCAGCCGCGTGGACCCCGGCTTCCCGGGACGCCAGGAGGGCAGCGGGACCGCGCTGTTCGGCGCTGCCACAGCCCAGACCTCCTTCGCTGACCTTCATGAAGACCTGCTCACGGCTGGCGGCCGCGACCCCCAGAAGGGCGTTGACGAAGGCGACCACTCCGTCATCCACCCTGCGGCCCCACGCCGTCGTGAGCTGGAGCGCCCGCTGGATGTGGACGCAGGCGCCCCTCGACCAGATCCGCATCAACTGGAAGGCGTCAAAGGCCGACAGCCCATGCGCGCGGAGCGCCAGGAGCTCTCGGAAGTAGCGGTCCTGCTTCTGGAGGAAGGCCTCGCCGCAAGGGAGTGGCGTGGCGGCACCCGGGGCGGCCCCGGCACCGCCAGCCGGCGCGGGGCCACCCTCGTCGAAGTCCTCCGGGACGGCAAAGTCCGTGAGCGGGACGCCCCTCCAGTCGGCGTCCACGTCGTGGTTTGTGTAGGCCAGGGTAGACCCCACCGCCTTGAGCTTCTGGACGCGGTACTGAGCGTACTCCGCAAATTCCGGCGGCAGCGTGGGGATCTGGGGACCAGATCTGGGTCTTGGACATCTTCAGCTTCATCCCGCGGGCTTCGATGCGGGCTCGCCAGGCATCCAAGCCGCGGAACACAGCGGCCGCGGGGCCCACGAAGTACGCGTCGTCCAAGAAGGCCAGGCAATCCCCTTCAATGTCCACCGCACGCACGGCCATGCGACCGATGCTGAGAACATCCGCGGTGCCGACCGCGCAAAAGCCTGGACTCATCGGGCAGCCCTGGTCGAGGCCACGGATCTGGTCGACCAGCTGGGCGGGTTGGGACCCACCCCCCACCACGTGGCGTGTGCGAGCAGGGGGCCAGGCCTCCGCCAGCGGCGCCAGAGCGGGCACCTTGGCGCGCACGGCCTCCTTCACGAGGTCGCGGGGGATGTTGCTGAACGCATCCCCGAGGTCCACCGCCACCACCCACTTGCCTGGGCTCGAGTTGGCCATCGTGCATAGACGTCGATGGAGGGCACCGCATCCGTCCTTGGCCAGGCCAAACTGTTGGTCCCCCACCGCCGCCCGCATGTCTTCGTGGTGGACCTTGGCAGCGCTGCGGCCCACCATACGGCGGGTGACATTCCCACAGCCCAGAACTCGCACGTCCCCAGGAGTTGCCTTGGGGATGCCTGCGAGGCGCGCCGCCGTCAGGGCGGCTAGAGCCTCGGGAGGAAGGTCGCCGATGGCCAGGCGCGCCAGCGTGTTGGCCACCGCCTCCGCCCCGTCCTCGTCGTGCTCGAGCGGGGCCCAGTGCTCGTAGCGTCCTCCTTCAGGCCCCGCCCCGCCGCGGCGGGGGAAGCGGCCAAACTGACGCTTGAGGTGGTTGGCCACACGGTGGTGGAGCTCTGCCGCACTGTCGAGCTCGTGAGGGGGCGTGGCTGGCGGCGTCGCCACATCGGCCCCCGCCGCCGCGGGCCCCCCCCCCTGGCCCATGCGGGGCGGCCCCAGTGCCAGCGGGAGGGCCCCATTCGCCTGGGCGAGGCGCCGCAGGCTGCTGGGTGGTGCTGAACTTCCTCACCACCGCCGCTGCATCCGCCATGTCACCCTGGGGCCACACTGCCGCTGCCGCCCGAAACATCTCGCCAGCTCGTGCAAGCTCGGTGACACGGCGAACGCGGGCCGCGACGTGATCCTCGCGGCCCTTCGCGGTGACCGCGGTGCGCGTCTGGCCCTCCATGGAGAGCCAGGCGACATCCCATTGGCCGCCCTGAATACACTGCAAACGTTCCTGGAGACGCTCTCGCCGCGTCGCGGGAGTCGGGGTCGCATTTTCACTGAACAGCAACCCATCCAACGATAAGAATACCTTCCACAGCCGCGTCAGCGTACGCGACGCCTGATCATCGTTGCCCTGGCGGGCCTGCTCGATCGCCAAGCACAGCCGCACCTTCACGTGGCTGACGGCGGCAGCCATGCTGTCGGGGATCATGGCCGCGGTGGGCGCGCCCTGTAGCAGGATGCGGCCCCACCCGATGGCATCCCACCAATCCAGATTGACAAAGCCAATCTCGTGGTAGGCGTCCTCGTCCGTCACCTGATCGTCCAGGTAGTCGTCGTAGACGCCTGCTTCAAGTCCCCCGTCATCGTCCGCATCCGCAGGGGCGTCGAGTGGCGGCTGCAAAATGTCCGCCGTGGACGGTGCCGCTGCCTCGGCTGCCATAAGGGGGGTCCCTCGTGAGCCTGGGCCATACGCCCCTGGCGCGGCGGCGGCAGGGAGCCTCGGGGCGGCCCCAGCGCTCCCTGCCGCGCCATCTCCCTGGGAGGGAGGAGTGGGTGCCTGGCCTTCAACCGTTTCCAGCAGGGGCAAGATGGGGCCACCTCGGGCCTCCAGGGCTGCCATGAGGCGTTCCCTGTCACCTTCAGGGAGCTGCGTGAAGCCCACCATCGCCGTTGCTGGTGGTAGGGGGCCATCAACGCAGGCCATGTGGAACCACTTCTTGCCCGCGTGAGCCTGGGAGCCCACGGGGCGCGTCACGGCGCCTGCCACGCGCCATTCGCCCGCCCCGAAGCCTCCCATGCAGCGGGCGCAGTGGGCCTTCTTGCCGCGAGACGCCTGGGGGCTGACGCACCAGCGAGTGATCCGTCTTCCCGTCATGCGACGCCGCCGCTGTGCCAGTTGGCCCTCACAGTCCCGCATGTGGACGTCGATGCCGCCGTCCACTGGGATGTTTACAGCGTTCGCGTCGGCCGATGCGCGTGCGGCAGCGGAGGCGCACGGGGCGGCCCCGGCCCCTCCGCTGCCTACTGCGGCTGCCAGCGCACCGCCTTCGCCTCGGGCCGCCGCCGCGTTACTCCCAGCCACTCGAGCCCCTGCACCTGCGTCCGCGGCGCCGCCAGCGGCCGCCGCCATCCCAGGACGCCCCTGCAGGGCAAGGAAGAGCGCGCGCAACGGTAAGGGCGCGAGAAAAGGAAGGGTGGCTGCCACCCGCGATTTGAGGGCAGCAGTAGCCCCCCCGCCCACAGGCTCCCCTGAGCCTTGGGGGGGACTACTACTACTACTACTACTACTACTACTACTACTACTACTACTACTACTGCTACTACTACTACTACTACCACTACTACTACTACTACGACTACGACTACGACTACGACTACGACTACTACTACTACTACTACTACTACTACTACTACTACTACTACTGCTACTACTACTGCTACTACTACTACTACTATACTATACTACTACTACGACTACTATACTACTAATAGTTCTACACTACACTACGACACTACGACACTACTCCTACTACTTGACTACTACTGGGGGGGGGTTGCTACTGCTACTGCTACTGCTACTACTGCTACTGCTACTGCTACTACTGCTGCTACTACTACTATTACGACTACGACGGCTACTAACACGACTACGACTACGACTACAACTAGGCCGATTGTGAATATAACAACTGGAACGGCGACTACGAAAACTATTACGGCGACGACTACTACTACTTCTACTGCTGCTTCCACTACTACCACTACTACTGCTGTGAATACTAGACTAGTCGCAAACGAGGACGATTACTACGACTATTACTACTACTACTACTACCACTACTACTACTACTACTACTTACGATTTCTTCTTGACTAACGACTA
Source organism: Prorocentrum cordatum (assembly GCA_963575745.1). Classification (NCBI taxonomy): domain Eukaryota; class Dinophyceae; order Prorocentrales; family Prorocentraceae; genus Prorocentrum; species Prorocentrum cordatum. Next base: position 643,836 of record CAUYUJ010018949.1, on the reverse strand, counting down.
CTCCTACTCCTACTCCTACTCTACTACTACGTACTGACTGACTGTACTATACTACTAACTACTTACTACTAAGAACACGGCTACAACTAGTACTACCACAACGACCACTACTACGACTACTCCTACTACTACTTCTACGGCTTCTACGACTAATGCATATAGTACTGCCACGACTACTGCTGCCACTGCTACGACATATACTATACTACCTACTACTACTTACGCTACTACTACTACTACTACTACTACTACTAGTACTACTACTACTACTACTACTACTACTACTACTACTACTACTACCTACTACTACTACTACTACTACTACTACTACTACTACTACTACTACTACGACTACTACTACTACTACTACTACTACTACTACTACTACTACTACTACTACTACTACTACTACTACTACTACTACTACTACTACTACGACTACTACTACTACTACTACTACTACTACGACTACAACGACTGCTGCTACGACTACGACTACTACTACGAGACGTACGTCTACCAGTACTACTAGTACTACGCCTACTACGACTACTACTATGACTTCCATGTATACTACTACTACTTCTAGTACTACTAGTACTACTACTACTACTACTACTACTACTACTAGTACTACTACTACTACTACTACTACTACTACTACGACTACTACTACTACTACTACTACTACGACTACTACTACTACTACTACTACTACTACTACTACTACTACTACTACCACTACTACTGAACCTATTACTACTGCTACGACGACCACGACGACGACGACGACGACGACGACGACTACTACTACTACTACTACTACTACTACTACTGCTACTACTACTACTACTACTACTACTACTACGGCTACGGCTACGACTACGACTACGGCTACGGCTACGACTACCACTACTACGAATACTACTACGACTACTAATACTACGACTACTACTACTCGGTCTCGTGCACCACATCACCACGGCTCAACCGCCTTGGGATGAGCGTCCTTGTGGCCGCCTCATTTCCAGTATGTAGCGAGCACCTCTTCGGGGTGAAATGGCGGGTCTGACGCGCATGCAGCGGCGGGCGCTTGTCCGAGGGCAGCTGGCCCCTACGGCCCAGAGCAAAGCGACAGCGGCGGCGCAGCAGCACACGGGGCGACCCCAGTACCGCCATCGAGGCCAACGAGCGCAAGTAGGCGCGAGAAGAGGCCAGGATGGCAAGCCAAAATGGCTAGGCGCACAGCGGCGGCACAGCAGCACACGGGGCGACCCCAGTGCGAGGCCAACGAGCGCAAGTAGGCGCGAGAAGAGGCCAGGATGGCAAGCCAGAAAGGCTAGGCGCACAGTTGACCGCGCGAAGAGCGAAGAGCGAAGAACTAAGCAACAGGGCCCACGGCGCGAGGGGGGGCACCACTGTGGGCGCACCCGCGCGAGCTGGCACGGCGGCGTTGCTAAGGCTAGAGCGTAAGCGAGCATACAGGCTCAGCATCATTGAGAGTGGCAGGCTCGGGATCTTAGCTCAGGAACTCACGCAGCCCCCCCGAGGGCTCAGAAGTAAACGATGCTGGGGGCCTGCAGAGTCTCAGCGCTCAGGCGGACTGGCCTGTCCCTTGCGCAATGGCTGCGAAGACCTGCGACGGCGGCGCCTGCACCTCTCCCCCGAGGTCACCACTACCGCCAGCCTGCCCTGGGGGCCCAAAGATCTGGCGCTCGAGATCCTCTCCGAGGGCCACGTTCAGGGCGGCGACATTGGGGATCTGCAGCGGGAGCGGGCCAACCGGCGGCGGCGGCACCGCAGGGGGCGCCGTCAGCGGTGGCGGCGGCGGCGGGGCCATGATGGCCGCCTGCGGGGCTCCAGCAGGCGGCGGTGGCGGGTCCTGGCTGCCGCGGGCCGAGCCATCGGGGGGGGCACTGGCGGCGCGGACGGGAGGGGCACGCGGGGCGACCCCGGTACCACCCCCGCCGCCCGTGAGGCTGCCCCCCCGGAGGTTGTGGCGGCGCTCATAGGCCGCCAGTTCCGCGTACGCAGTCGCCAGGCGCTCCCTCTTGGCCTTCTTCCGCTGGTTCTTGCTGTAGCCCGCCCAGGCTGGATCGTTCAGCTCCCAGGCAACCTGCGAGTACAAGTCGGACCACTGGAACTCAGGCAGGTCGTCCCAGGAAAGCCCGTCCATTAGCACGTAGAGTGGCCCTCCCACTGCGGCTGCAACTGAGCGTAGCGCTTAGAGACGGTGCCCACCGCCAGCGGCTCGACCTTGGGCAGGTGCTTCAGGAGGTCCACAGCGCTGAGCACCGCTACCCCCTCCTTCTTGAGCTTGTCGTAACGCAGCAGGGCCTTCAAGTCGCGGATGTCCTCCTGGGGGAAGTCCGCGTGCGTGTAGTACGCGCGGGGCGGGCTCAGCTCTTCCTCTATCATCTCGATGCAGACGCCGTAGGAGGTCGCGTAGCGCGCGCCACAATGGCAGTACCAGCGCTGGCCAGACTCCCCCGCCGCCTCCTGCGCACAGGTGAGCAGCTGCGTCCAGCGATCCGAACGGATCACCGAGCAGCATCCCTTGGGATTGTCCCAGGTCTTGTTGGCCGAGCACTTGTAGTACATGTTGAACGTAAAGCCCTTGCCGCGGTAGAGCTGGTCCGTGTAGTCGCCCATCCGTCGGTGGGCCTCCTGCGCCATGGCGTTGCCCTGGCGCTCCTCCTTCCACGCACGCTTGCGGCCCAGGTGCGCGCCCGCGACCTCCGAGGCCTCCAGGAGGCCCTTCTTCAGCCTTACCACATCATCCTCTGCCTCCGCACCCAGCGCGTCGAGCCACTTCTGAACGCCGTCCTGCGCCGCCGCGCCCTTCACCATGTCCTCTTTCTTCTCCGCGATGGGCCCCATGCCTCCCAGCATGTGGGTGCGCATGGTTTCGAATGCGAGGACACCGCAGGCCCGCGCCATACGCTTCAGCGATTTCTTGGAGAGGCCGAGCCGCAGCAGGGGCTCGACATCCGCGACCTCCTCCACAGTCTTTGCGTCGACCAGCTGGTCCCCCTGGCCCTCAACGTCGTTGTCGAGCAGGGGGTCGCTTTCATCACCACGGGGGGGGTCTGTGGCGCCAGGTCCATCCTCGAGGGGTGGAGGTGGCGCGCGGGGCGGCCCCGGCACCACCTCCACCGCCATCGGGCGACCGACCTCCTGCGCCACCGTCTCCGTGGCCGGAGGGGCGCCCACGCTCTCGGGGGCGATGCCCACCCCGACGCCTTCCGTCGCCCTCCGCAGGGCTAGCAAGCCGTCGTTGGAGAGCGCGTAACCCACGAGCACGTCCATGCCCTCCTTGATGTGGTCGAAGCTCGCGCGGAACTTCGCCACGCGCTTGGCGGCGTGGTCGATGGAGCCAGCTCCCTTGTTCTGGCGCGCCGCGCGCGTCACAGCCTCGTGCTCGGGGATGCCCTGCGCCGCCGCCACGCAGCGCGAGCACGCGTGCAGCTTGCATTGGCCTTGATCCCCCTTCCGCAGCTTGGGATACTGCGGGTTGTGCTCTGAAGCTGCGGCGTAGCGGCGCATTTCGCCACGTTTGAGCTCGTCCACGTACTCCACCATCATGACCTTCCAGTCATCCAGCTCTGCGCACTCACGACACCAGCCCAGGCGCTGCGGCGGGAGCCAGTACGCACCCATGCAGTGTACGAAGCCCGCCGCGAGGTAGTCCACGTCCGTCATCATCTCAGCGTCCTCGAGCTCCGCGGCCGCGCCGCCGCTCGGCGAGGGGGCTTTGCCGTAGGCGGCCTCGTTGCTGCGACGGCGGTGGCGTTTGCCGCCGCGCCCGCTGAGGGCGCCCGTGGTCGCCGCACTCGGGGCCTCACTGGCGGTCTCATCGCCCCTGAGGCGGCAGCCGTCGGCGTCGCTGCGCGCGCCTCGCCCGCCGTGGCCGCTCACAGACTGCCCCCGCAGCTGGAGGTTGTGGGGCGCGAGGGTGATCGCGTCCAACCCGCGGCGCTGCTCCACGGCGAAGTTGGAGTAGGTGGCCGCCGCCGCCAGGGCCGCCTTCGTCACTGGCACCACCGCCGACGGGGGCATAGCCGAGGGCTCAGCGGGCGCCTCGGCCGTCGCCGTGGGGGCACCGTCAGAGGCACCGTCAGAGGCAGCGGCACTGGGGGCGGCCCCCGTACCGCTGCCTCCGTCGGCACCCTCAGCAGGCGTCGCCGACTCCGTAGGCAGTGTCGGCGCCGTCCGAAAGGTCGCCGCCTCCGACATCACGTCGAACTCCGCGTCCGAGATGTCGCTGCTCTCCGACGCGCTCACCTGCTGGCCAGGGCGCGGCGCAGGCCCCGCTTTGGGAGTGGGCGCGTCGGCCGCGGTCAGACCGCTGGCCTTCGCGCGCGCCTCGGACTTCGCCTTAGCCTTCGCCGCCAGCGCCTGGCGAAGGGGCGCCGCATCGTGACTGGGCGAGTCGGCATGCGTCACCGCAGGCCACGGCATCGGCGCGGGCTTCGAGAACTTGGGCGCCATCACTTGGTCAGAAGGATGGCACGGGAGGTGCAGCTCGAGAGATCGTGCGAAGCGAAACTCCAAGAGCCAAACAGCTGTCGAGGGAGGAAGGGGAGGGAGAGAGGCAGTACACCGAACGAATATGGGGCGGCCGACTGCAAAGGCGGAGCACAAATGAAGCAGGAAAACTAAAGGTTGAAACCAGCGGCTCCAGGTGAGCAGAGACCGATCCTTGCGAAAGCTGACAACGGCCTGACCCCCGTTCGGGACCCTGGAAGGGCAGGAGAGGGGGAAGGGGGGCGAGGAAAACACGTCGCGGGCGGGCGACAAAGCGGACGGCGGGCCGCCGACGAACCCAGGACCCGCGGGGCGCCCCCGATCTTGAACGCCTCTTGACGCCTCTTTTGCATGTGGCCTTGAGCTAATGCTGCTGGCGGAACGAAGGCACATCACGGATGAGTTGAGAGAAACGCTCAAGACTATGAGCCCAACGAAGGTGGCATGGCGGGAGCACAACGCGCACAAAACTGGGTAACTGCACAACGCGGCATGCATAGCTGACATGACAAGGCAAGAGCGCATCGTGCACACTATGAAGGAACTACACAGTACAGCACACACAGCTGACGTGACCAAGGCTTTACATCTGATCAGGGCAGCAGGCAGGCAAGGAGGGGGGGAAGGAGCAGGGAGCACACACGTGTGGGAGGGAGCCACATCTAGTCAAGACCGGACACTCGGGGCGACCCCGGCGCCCAGCCCGGCTACGTCTTCCGTCGCCAGGGCGACCTGCTCAGCGATTCGGCCCTGCAAAGCGTTGGCCACTGCCGAGCGCAGGGACGATCGCGCTGCGGGCCGCTCGGCCCCGGGCAATTCCCCTACGGCGCGGCGCAGCCACGTCTCCGCCTCTGCGCCCCAGCGGCCATTGACATCGAAAACAAAGGGCACCAGGCCAGAAAATGGGTATCTACGGTGCTTCACTTTCTCTCTGCGCTGCAGGGATGCCCGGCGCGGCCGCCCCGTCTGGGCCACGGCCACCGCGTCCACCAAGCTGATGTCGAGACGCACCCGGCCGTGGAGGCCTCGATGGTAGACGACGTCCAGTGTGGCCGCGCCCTGTTCTTCCGCGCGCCACTCTGGGATGACCTGCTCCACCAGGGCGCGATGGCCCACCCCGCGCAACCAGAGCGCCACAGCATCTCGAATGGCGTCGTGGCGGCGCACGGGGCCACCTCCCCGGGGGCAGTTGAGCGCGCGAACGCAGCGGGCGTCCACCGCGCGGCCACACGCCGGGCCGGCCTGCGCCATCGCGCGAGCGGGCGCCGCCAGCCGGTTCCGGCACGTGCACTCGGACTGCAGCAGCGGCAAATGCATGCGCCTCTCGGCCGCAATGCAGAACGCGCGGTCGGCGAGGGGTGAAACCCCCTCGAAGTTATCCAACCAGGCGCCCGCTGAGCTGCCCGAGGCACTATGCACCGCCGCCGCCGCCGTCGCCGGCAGCGCGGCCAAGAACGTCTTGGCGGCGTGGTCCCGTATACATGCTGGGTGTACGTCTTCTGGTCCTTGCCCTTCCGCCCTTCCAAGAGGCCCTGCCAACGGTCACCCCGGGGGCGACGGCCTCCTGCCAACCGCCCCTGCCCCGCGCCCGCCGCCGAGAGGGCGCGGCCGAGGCCCGGCCACCGCCGCCAGAGGCCAACCGTTGTCGTCTCGCGGAGCTCATGGGCAGCCGCGTGGATCCCGGCTTCCCAGGACGCCAGGAGGGCAGCGGGGCCGCGCTGTTCGGCGCTGCCACAGCCCAAACCTCCGTCGCTGACCTTCATGAAGATCTGCTCTCGGGGGGCGGCCGTGACCCCCAGAAGAGCGTTGACGAAGGCGACCACTCCGTCATCCACCCGGCGGCCCCACGCCGCCGCGAGCGGAAGCGCGCGCTGGATGTGGACGCTGGCGCCCCTCGACCAGATCCGCATCAACTGGAAGGCGTCAAAGGCACGCCAGCCCGCGCGTGCGGAGCGCCAGGAGTTCCTGGAAGTAGCGGTCCTGCTTCTGGAGGAAGGCCTCGCCGCAGGGGAGTGGCATGGCGGCACCCGGGGCGACCCTGGCACCGCCAGCCGGCGCGAGGCCGCCCGCGTCGAGGTCCTCCGGGGCGGCAAAGTCCGTGAGCGGGACGCCCCGCCAGTCAGCATCCACGTCGTGGTTTGCGTAGGCCAGAGTAGACCCCACCGCCTTGAGCTTCGGGACGCGGTACTGGGCGCACTCCGCGAACTCCGGCGGCAGGACAGTGTGAGGGTCCGGGGACCAGATCTGGGCCTTGGACATATTCAGCTTCATCCCATGGGCTTCGACGCGGGCTCGCTAGGCATCCAAGCCGCGGAACGCCGCAGCCGCGGTGCCCACGAAGTACGCGTCGTCCAAGAACGCCAGGCAGTCCCCCTCGACGTCCACCGCGCGCACGGCCATGCGACCGATGCTGAGGTCATCCGCAGTGCCGACCGTGTAGAAGCCAGGGCTCATCGGGCAGCCCTGGTCGAGGCCGCGGATCTGGTCGACCAGCTGGGCATGTTGGGACCCACCACCCGCCGCGTGGCGCGTGCGAGCAGGGAGCCAGGCCTCCGCCAGCGGCGCCAGGGCGGGCACCTTGGAGCGCACGACCTCCTTAACGAGGTCACGGGGGATGTTGCTGAACGCATCCCCGAGGTCCACCGCCACCACCCACTTGCCAGGGCTCGAGTTGGCCATCGTACAGAGGCGTCGGTGTAGGGCACCGCAGCCGCCCTTAGCCAGGCCGAACTGTTGGTCCCCCACCGCCGCCCGCATGTCCTTGTGATGGACCTTGGCCGCGCTGCGGCCCACCATGCGGCGGGTGACATCCCCGCAGCCCAAGACTCGCACGTCCCCAGGGGTGGCCTTGGGGATGCCTGCGAGGCGCGCCGCGGCCAGGGCGGCTAGAGCTTCGGGAGGAAGGTCACCGATGGCCAGGCGCGCCAGCGTGTTGGCTACCGCCTCCGCTCCGTCTTCGTCGTGCTTGAGCGGAGCCCAGTGCTCGTAGCGTCCGCCTTCAGGTCCCGCACCGCCTCGGCGAGGGAAGCGACCAAACTGGCGCTTGAGGTGGTTGGCCACGCGGTGGTGTAGCCCTGCCGCGCCGAGGAGCTCCTGAGGGGGCGTGGCTGGCGGCATCGCCACGTCGGCCCCCGTCGCGGGGGGCCCCCCCCTGGCCCGTGCGGGGCGGCCCCAGTGCCAGGGGGAGGGCCCCATTCGCCTGGGCGAGGCGCCGCAGGCTGCTGGGTGGTGCTAAACTTCCGAGCCACCGCCGCCGCGTCCGCCATATCACCCTGGGGCCACACTGCCGCTGCCGCCCGAGACATTTCGCCCGCTCGCGCGAGCTCGGTGACACGGCGAACGCGGGCCGCGACGTGGTCTTCGCGGCCCTTCGTGGTGACCGAGGTGCGCGTCTGGTCCTCCATGGAGAGCCAGGCGACATCCCATTGGCCGTCCTGGATCCACTGCAAACGCTCCTGGAGGCGTTCTCGTCGCGTCGTCGGGGTCGGGGTCGCGCTCTCGCTGAAGAGCATCCCGTCCAGAGCTAAGAACGCCTTCCACGGCACGTACCTCCCAGATTTGGTGAAGGTGGGGCTCCTCTCGGGGCCGCTGGAGTGTGCCGAGGACGTCAATCACGCGCTCCAGCAGGAGTGCCAGCTCGAGATCGACAGCAGCATGCACGACATCGTCTCTACCAACGTTGGCCCTTCCAGCGTTGGCTGCATCAGCGTTGGCTATCCCAACGCTCCCGGTCATGCCGTCGTCAGGGACAACCACGACGGCAAGGCTGCCGATCGGATCCCAGCTCCATGCACGGGTGCTTTTTCTTGCAATTCTGATTGCACGGTCAATTGCTGCATACAGGCAGCTACTGAGCCTGAATTCGACAATCACGCCTTCAGCGAGCGTGGCAACCTCAGGAAGGGCGCGGCCTCCCGCCTGCTGGGCGGCGGCCGCAAAGCCACGCAGCCGAAGGCCGAGGACATGAAGCTCCTCGAGGGCTGCGCCTACTCTTGGGCGCTCCAGCGCAGGCGCCCCCCAAGCAGCCGCCGCAGCAGCCACAGCAGCCGCAGCAGCGACGGGGCAAACAGACCTTGCGAGAGGCGTTGCAGGACGCTCTCGGCAGGGCTCGGACGGACAACGCACTGAAGGGCAAGCTCGTGAAGATCCTCAAGGCAGTGGACGGCGGGCACATCACCCTGAGCGCGGACGGGAACGGCAGCGGCGCCCCTCCGGCGGGCGACAACAAAGGCAAGGGCGCCGCCGCGGCTCACAGCAGCGGCGGCGGCAAGGGCAAGGGCGGCGAGGCCGCCAACCTCGGCGCCACGGGCGCCAAAGCCAAGGACAAGACCGCCTCCGGGAACCCCAACGGCAGCGGCAAAGGCAAGGACAACAGCACCGGCAAGCCTCCCGCGAAGACTGGGAGTGGCGCCTGGTCGCTCTGGCAGCGCGACTGGCCGGATGCGACGCTCAGCCGGGCCGGCGCCGTGCTCGGCAAGCTCAGGCAGGCCGAGCTGCCCAGCAAGGGACAGACAGCCACCCTCGCCGACACCGTCGAGGAGGCCGACGAGATGCTCGCGCTCTGGCGGCAGCACTTCGGCGAGAACAGCGCGGGCGAGGAGGCCGCCAAGGACGCCAGCCTCACCGTGGGTGTCGTGGTCAATCCGGTGGCCGGCGTCTCCTGGAAGCCGTCAGGGGCGGCGCGCGCCGCCACCAAGCACATCACCCTGTCCAAGATGGAGCCGAACGAGAAGCTTCAGATCAAGCTGGTCGCCCTGGCCACGGTCGGCAAGGAGGTCACTGGACCTGCCGGCCCGGTCGTCCAGAGCGCCGCGAAGCTTCCAGTCAAGGTGGACACGATCACCGTGCGCCTCACGGTCTTCGATAAGTACATGGACGCCCTGAGCTTGGGGAACGCCAACGCCCTGCTCAAGCAGGTTTGGCCGGCCGAGGCGAAAGGCATGCAGTTGGGCAATTGGCGGCCCACGGGCTCGCACGACGAGGCCCAGAGCTACAACATGTACGTCACTGGCACCAAAGAGCAGGTCGACGCCCTCATTGCCATCAGCGGCAAGAAGGGCGTTTTCGTGGGGCACCTCGCCACGAACAGGAACAAGATGGCGCGCACAACGGTGTCGTGGGTGCCGCGGCCAGCGGACAGCACGGACAAGGAGTACCTCGAGACTGCCCTCCAAGCCGCAGCGGGCGCCCCGCTGGTCCACCGGATCGGCGGCGGGCCAGACCTCGGCTTCGAACGAGCGGGGATAGACGTCAAAGCGTCCCCGCCTTTTGTCTAGAAGGCCACGACTCCCAAGTGGTGGCGTTCAGATCAACTGGAGAGTTTCCTGACAGGGAACGGCTGGACGGAGCCGCAGGTGACCGGCGACCTGGGGCACGGTGTCTGGCGGTTCCGCGCCAAGGCGCGGCCCGCGGAAAGCACTTCGTACATGTGGGAGGGCGCCGACCCGTCCGAGAAGATCACTGCTCTGCCAATGCCGCGGAAGGTCAAGCAGGAGACGGTGGGCAAGCAGCTCCGCAGGCCCGCGCTCCCCTGGCTCAACGACGAGGACACCAAGCCAGACGACGACGTCGCCATGGACGACGCGGACAAGAAGGATCAGCCTGGCGCTGGAGGTCCTCCCGCGCCGGCAGCGGCCGCGGGCGGTCAGGGCGCCGACCAGCAGGGAAAGCAGCAGGACCAACAGCCGCCCTGGGACCCAGCCACCAAGCAGGGCAAGGGCGCGGACGACGGCGACCGGGCCCACAAGCGGCTCAGGCTCGATGGCAACAACGTCATCAAGGACAAGACGTGCATCCTCGACGGTTACGAGGTGGTCGAAACCGGCGGCAAGGGTGCATGCGGCTACTGCGCGGTGGTGGGCTCGGGCAAGATGGCCAAGGACACCGCGGCCGATCTCAGCTCCCAGGAGGTGCTGGACAAGATCATGAAAGAGGCCGGCACCCTCCGGGTCCAGACGGTCCAGCAGATGACCAACAACCCCGACGTGTGGGAGCCGTACTGGTGCTTCGACCCTAAGGCCGCGAGCCACACGGGACGCACGTGGGCCGAGTACCTGAACAAGTGCACGGACAACGCTTTCTACATGGACGAGCTCCAGCTCACGGCGACCGCGACGCGGCTCAAGCGGATGATCACGGTCGTCTACCGGGACGGCAAGAACGGATGGGCCAGGAGGACCCTGGGCGACCAGCTCCGCAAGAAGGGGTGGTTCGTCTTGACGCTCGTGAATGAGCACTTCCAGGCAGTCCGCCCGGTGGCTTCTGGCTGGCCGGAGGCTCTCGCCGAGGACGTGGGGGGCAACATGCCTTACAGGGGCAGAGGAGGCGGCCGCTCGGCGCCACCCCCGGCCTCCACGAGCAGCAGGGCGCGCTCGCGACCCCCCGCCGGCGCCGGCCCGCACGTGCAGCAGCCAGCCTCACCAGCTACGGCGTTCTCCTGGGCCACGCGGAGCCGGGCTGGCAGCCGCGGCAGCAAGGCGGCGCGGGCCCACGCCCCGGCGCCTCGGCCACGAGCATCAACAACTTCCTCCTCTACTCCTCCCCTCCAATCTGGACACGACGACGTACGTGATGAAGGCGGTCGTGGCGGTGGAGGGGGACGAGCTGTTCCAGGGAGCGCGAGGACGCCGGCGCAGGCCCCGCAGTCGCCGGCCTTCTCCTGGCTCTCAGAGGACACCTTCGCCAGGGACGCCGCGAGGCCGGCCAGCGCGGCGGGCCGTGGCCAGCCCGGCGCGCGGACGACGAGGGCAGCAGGGGTTTCCTCGGAGCCACGGCTGGACGCAGCTCGAACAACTCCACCTGCACAGTCGACGGCGGCTTTCTCGTGGCTCTCCGGAAGTGCCTCCGAGTGCAACAGCAGCATCAGGGGTGCCGCGCCGGTCGGTGCACGGACTACGAAGGCGCGGAGTGGCTTTGGCCCCCCCTCCGCCTCGAGGCCAGCAGGGTAGCCGAGGCAGGCTCGCCCCGAAGACGTTCCAAGAGAACTCCATGAGGCCCCGAAGGCATCCCAAGAGGCCTCCCAAGAGAGCCGCGACAAGCCAAAATCGTTTATTTTTATTGCTTTTTTTTTCCAGGCGGTCAGACGGTCAGATTGCGTGCGAGGAGTTCGAAACGTTCCTCTGCTCTGCACGCGCGGCGTACTCGCACGAGGACCGGGCCCTTCCCGCAGCCCAGAAAGCGGAGATGGACGGGCTGACTGATCAGACGCATCAGTGGCTGGACTCCTCGAGGGCCGGCGGCCGAGCCCCCGCTCGAGCAGCCGTCAATGAGAAGCGCATCGAGTACGACGCGGCGCTCACCAGGTCTACACTTGCCCACCCGCTCCCGGGGGCCAGCTATGCCTGCCCCTGCGGCTGGCGGCCGAGCCCGGGCGCGGACTGGAAGACCAGCAACGACCTAGCACGTGCACATTGGTCAGCGTGCCAGCCTGGGCGGAGGTGGCCCCGGCTGCCGGCGGAGAAGAAAAGAGCCCTACTCACCAAGTATCGGGGCAACCACGTGGCCGGCTGCAGCGCAGCCGCCTGGGCGAAGTACGACGGGCGCATGGGCACCATGACGGGCGACTTCAAGGCGAAGTGCTGCGACCTCGACCGCACGGACCAGCAGTGCACCAAGAACACGATCGGCTGCAAGCTCACGGCCTTCAAGTGCACGCGGTGCGACGCATACGTCCAAAGGAACAGGGTCTGGGAAAGGCCGTGCCCTGCGGCGGGCAAGAGGCCGCTCGGGCAGAAGAAAGGCGGCGGGCCCTTGGACCTCCCCACGCTGTGGGAGTGGCGGGCTGCAGCCAAGGGCTTGTCTGGGCAAGCCGCCAAGGACAACGTGGCCGGGCAGGCCGCCAAGTCTAACGCGAAGAACTTGGCGTGGCAGCACAAGCGGAAACTCGACCGCACGGACGCGGAGAGGGCCGAGGACAACCGCAAGCGGAGGCTCGCGGCCAGGGCGGCGGCCAGCGGGGCTGCCACAGCGGCCGGCTGCTGACAAACGGCCGGCCGGCGCGTCCACTCCAGCAGGCACGTCGGCCACTGGCCGTGGCACCACGCCACGCGCGTGGGGGAGGCGTCCAATCCTGGACCGCCCCAAGCAGGGAGGCCGCGGCAGGCTTCCGACGGACAGCTCCGAGTGTGGTCGTGCAACGTCAACGGCCTCAAAGACCAAGGCCCGGACCGCCGCCAGCAAGGCAGTGTGAACACGGGAAAATGGGACAGGATTTTGGGCCAGCTCGCCGAGCATCGGGCCCAGGTGTGCGCGCTGCAGGAGACGCACATGGACACTTTCAGCTCCAGACGCTTCGTGGCGCAGGCCAGGGCGGGGGGCTTCGACAGCTGCCACGCGTCCGCGGGCACAAACAGCTCGGCTGGGGTGGCGCTCCTTGGCCCGCCAGAGCTCCGCGAGGACCCCTGGGCGTGGGGCGGCAGGCACCAAGGCCGAGTGGTCTCTGGAATCCTCAGCGTCCGGGGCCAGGCCGACGTCTTGATCGTCGTCGTCTACGGAGACGTCAACAGCCAGGACAACAGCGCAAGTCTCTACGACGACGTGGCCGCGCGAGCCGCCCAGACAGGGCTGCCGACGATCGTTGTGGGGGATTTCAACTGCGAGCCCTACGACCCCGAGCTCTTCGCTTTCCGCGACATGAACTACTGCCACGAGATGCTGGACATTCAGGACATTACCACCCACGGGGAGAGGCTCCTGGACTTCGCCTGCTTGCAGCAGCTGGAGGCCCAGACCTTCGCCACGGACACGGCCATTAGCGACCACGACGCGATCGTTTTTGAGCTCCGGCGGGAGCTCCGGACGCAGGTGCAGACCGTGGTCAAGTTCGACGAGCTCAACCCGCCGCTCGCGACGGAGGACTGGGACGAGACCTCCTCCCAGGCCATGGACAAGCGCAGAGACGAGTGGGCCGCTGCAGCGGCCCGCCAGGATGTGGAAGCTATATGGGCCCTCTGGTGCGACATGCTCGAAGACTCCGCCGGCGTCCCGGGCAACAGGCATCAGCGCAAACACGGCACCGTGCTCAAGCGCTGGGAACGGGTGTGCAAGGGCCCAGACGGACAGCGGAAGACGGTGGTCGAGAGACGTCTCCACAGGCTGCTCCGGCGTGTCCACCACGCCCTCGAAGGGCCCCGGGCCAGCTCCGACGGCCTCTCCCTCTTTGGCAATATCCGCAGCGGGGTACAGAGCCTCGTCGACGACGGCGTCCTGGGCGAGGGCACCGCGGCCGACGGCGAGGATTTGGCAGCGCTCCGCACAACGATCCTCGCGAAGCTCCAGCAGCTGGCCGAGGAGAACAAGCAGCGCCGGCTCGCGGCGTGGAGGGAGCGGCAGCAGGCTGGAGACCTCAAGGCAACTTTCCGGTACGTGGCCGACAGGCCCCCGCTCTCTGTGAAGGCGGCCTCAGACCAGCGTGGCCGGCCCACGGCCGACCCCAAGGCCATCGTCGCGGCAGCTGTGCGACAGTGGAAGAAGAAGCAGCACCCGCGTCTGGAGCAGCACCAGATCGGCGACTACCTCCGGGAGGTGAGGGACGTTGTCGAGCACGTGGAGCCGCCGGACATTGGCTGGATGTTCGAGGCGCCGGAGCTCCGGGCCGCCCTCCGGAAGACCGCCGGCACTGCGGCGGGCCCCGGGCAAATCAAAGCAGAGCAGCTCGCACGGGCCCCTGGCATCGTGCTGGACCTCCTGGCAGACCTGGCAGACCTGGCAAACGCCATCAGAGACACGGGGACTTGGCCCGCGGCCCTCAAGGCGCAGGAGGTGACCATGATCCCAAAGACCAGTGACAAGCCCCGGCTTGCGGCCTATTGGCGTCGCCCAGTCTGTCGCCCGGGCCAACAGCAGGGTTGCTGTCAGCAAGTACAAGCAGTGGGCCAGCCAGGTCCAGCCCACGGACGCGCACGAGATCCTGCTCACGGTGGACCTCGCTATCGAAAAGGCCGCCCACGAGGGCACCCCGCAGCACATTCGCCAGAGCGACCTCTCGAACTGCTTCACGCGGATCCAGCCGGAGCTCGTGGTCGAGGTCGCCGTGCACTTCGGCATGCACCGAAAGGACGCAGTGCTCCTCTTCATGAACAATGTCGGCCGCGACACGGTGGTCAAGGTGAGCGGCTACGCCAGCGACTTGCTCCTGGTGCTGCGCGGCCTGGCACAAGGCGACCCCGCCTCTCCGCTCGGCGCAGCTATCCTGGCGGGCGCCCACGCGCGCAAGGTCTGCTCCGTCTTCGATGTGGGCATGGGCACCTACGTGGACGACCGGACCACCTACGCCAACGACAGGGACACCCTGGACGGCGCCGAAGCCCTGCTCAGGCGCCTGGACGAGCTGAGCGGCCAGAAGGAGGACGACAGCAAGCAGGACAGGGCGGCGGTGAACGTCGCCGGCGGCCAGCACAAGGACCACCTCGACTTGCTCGGCGTGCGACTGGATCTCACTGGCCGGAAGCCGCCAGCGGCCGCCCCGCGAGCCAGGAAGCGGGTGGCCAACCTGCTCGACAAGCTGCGTCGGCTTCGCACCGTGGCCAAGGCAGCGCGCCTCGGGCGCAGGGCCAGGAAGCGGGTCGTCATGGCCCTGGCGGGCAGCATTCGGTGGGACGCGCCGTGGTGCTCGTTCCCCACGGAGACCGTGACCCGCGTCCGGTCTGCCATGGAGTTGGCACTGGAAAGCAGACGCAGGCACGCAGCCTGGCGCCACAAGGGCGCGGCATGGTGCATGGAGGACAAGGCCTGGAAGTTCGAGCCCGACGGCCTCGCGCTCTCCAGCACCGCGAGCATGCTCAGACGCGTCGCCCGCACCCACTTGGGGCCCGCGGTGGAGGCGCGGTGGGGCCACTGCGACGGCAGCGGCCTGCGCTGGCTGGACCGGGTCCGCGGGGTCCTGGAGACCATGGGCTGGCACCCCGGCCCGTCGCCCTTCGAGGTCGCCTTCGGCGGTGACGGCTTCCACCTCGCGGAGGTGTCAAAGAGCTTTCTGGACCACTGCGTTCGCGAGACGTGGCGGGCCCACATGATGCGGACCTGCAGAATAACCGCCAGGAAGGTGCCGGTCGAGGTGCCGAGCTTGGACGTCAAGACGTTGCGGCGCTTCGTGGAGGAGGCGCCGACGGCCGCGGAGCAGAGGTGGCGGTGGCGATGTTGCGTTGGCGCCGAGCCTTCTCCAGACCGCCTCAGCCACGCCACCGACGAAGTGGCGCATGACTGCCCCATCTGCCACGCTGCTGCGACCACGTGGCACTTGATGTGGCGGCGCGGCGCCACCGAGCATGAGCGGCAGCGCCGGAGCCTCCACGAGGCCACCATCGGCAGGCATCTGCCTCCGCACGAACGGTCTGCCCTTCTTCTCAATGGGTGGACGAGGCCGAATGGGACCCCCCTGACGGCCAGTCGCATGATGCGCACCGCGCGGCCGCCAAGGGCCAGGAAGCTCGCCTTGAACATCCTGCGCTTGAAGGACCGGGTCCTGAAGCGCTACTGGGACATCTTCGTGGGCATCGCGCCGGAAGCGGGCCACGGCAGCAACCAGGCCGCGAGGCAGGGCAGACCACTGCCACGAGCAGGCCCTCCCTCCTCCTCCCCCCTCCTGCCTGCACGAGGAGGACGTCGAGGAGGTCGAGGAGGAGGGCGAGGACGACGAGGGCGAGGCGGAGGAGGCAGGGCGGCGCTGCCGGCCCTCTCCCGTCCCGACACGAGCAACCAGACGCCGGCCGGGCTGGCGAACCAGGACATCCCGCAGCACGCCGGGGACAAGGACATTTCGCAGCACGCCGCGGCGGCAGCTGCGCCGGCCGACCGGCCACGAGCACCTTCCTCTCCCCCCCTCCTCCCATCCAGCCTGCAGGATGAGGATTCTCGTGGAGGGCGTGGACGTGGACGCGGAGGACGAGGAGCAGCAGGAGGCAGAGGCAGCGCGTCGCCGTCGCCGCCGTTCTCTTGGCTCAGCGCAGAACAGCAGCTTCAGCCGCAAGGCGCCTAGCGGAAGCATGATGGATCGTGAGACTTTGTCATCTTGGTTCATCGACACAGCTTCCCCCAGAGCTAAGAACACCTTCCACAAACGCGTCAGCGTGCGCGACGCCAGGTCGCCATCGCCCTGGCGGGCCTGCTCGATCGCCAGGCACAGCCGCACCTGACGTGACTAACCGCCAGGCTCATCGCCCTGACGTGGCTAACCGCGGCGGCCATGCTGTCAGGGATCATGGCCGTGGTGGGCGCGCCCTGTAGCAGGATGCGGTCCCACCCGATGGTGTCCCACCAATCCAGGTTGACAAACCGAATCTCATGGTACGCATCTTCGTCAGCCACCTGGTCGTCCAGGTAGTCATCGTAGACGCCTGCTTCGAGCCCCCCGTCGTCGTCCGCGGCCGCGGGGGCGTCCAGGAGCGGCTGTAGGATGTCCGCGGGAGACGGTGCCTCCGCCTCGGCTGCCACCGGGGGAGCCCCACGGGAGCCTGGGCCATGCGCCCCTGGCGCGGCGGCGGCAGGGAGCCTCGGGGCGACCCCAGCACCCCCTGCCGCGCCGTCTCCCTGGGAGGGAGGAGTGGGCACCTGGCCTTCGACCGTCTCCAGCAGGGGCAAGATGGGGACGCCTCGGGCCTCCAGAGCAGCTGTGAGGCGTTCCCTGTCGCCCTCGGGGAGCTGCGCGTAGCCCTCCATCGCCGTCGCTGGTGGTAAGGGGCCGTCCACGCAGGTCATGTGGAACCACTTCTTGCCCGCGTGCGCCTGGGAGCCCACGGGGCGCGTCACGACGCCTGCCACACGCCACTCGCCCGCCTCGAAGCCTCCCGTGCAGCGGGTGCAATGGGCTTGCTTGCCGCGGGTCGCCTGGGCGCTGACGCACCAGCGAGTGATACGTCCTCCCGTCATGCGGCGCCGTCGCTGCGCCGGCTGACCTTCGCTGTCCCGCATGTGGACGTCGGTGCCGCCGTCTACTGGGACTTCTGGAACGCTTGCGTCGGCCGATGCGAGTGCGGCAGCGGAGGCGCACGGGGCGGCCCCGGCACCTCCGCTACCCGCTGCGGCTGCCAGCGCACCGCCTTCACCTCGGGCCGCCGCGTCGTTACTCCCAGCCACTCGAGCCCCTGCACCTGCGTCCGCAGCGCCGCCAGCCGCCGCCTACTACTACTACTACTACTACTACTACTACTACTACTACTACTACTACTACTACGACGACTACTACTACTACTACTACTACTACTACTACTCGTACTCTTACTCTTACTACTACTACTACTACTACTACTACTACTACTACTACTACGACTACTACAACTACTACTACTACTACTACTAGTACTACTACTACTACTACTACTACTACTACTATTACTATTACTACTAACTAACTAACTAACTAACTAACTAACTAACTAACTCACTAACTAACTAACTAACTAACTAATTAACTAACTAACTAACTAACTAACTAACTAACTAACTAACTAACTAACTAACTACTACTACTACTACTACTACTACTACGACTTACTACTACTACTACTTACTACTACTACTACTACGACTACTACTACTACTACTACTACTACTACTACTACTACTACTACTACTGGCGGTCTCGTGCACCACATCACCACGGCTCAACCACCTTGGGAAGAGCGTCCTTGTGGCTGTCTCATTGCCAGTATGTAGCGGGCACCTCTTCTGGGTGTAAGGGCGGGTCTGACGTGCACGCAGCGGCAGGCGCTTATCCGAGGGCAGCTGGTCCCCACGGCCCAAAGTGAGGCGCCAGCGGCGGTGCAGCAGCACACGGGGCGACCCCAGCACCGCCATCGAGGCCAGCTAGCGCGGGGAGGCGCGAGAGGAGGCCAGGATGGCAAGCCAAAGTGGCTAGGCGCCCAGTGGCGTCGCGGCAGCACACGGGGCGACCCCAGCACCGCCAGCGAGGCACACGAGCGCAAGTGGGCGTGAGAGGAGGCCAAGATGGCGAGCCCAGATGGCCAGCCAATTGGCAGGCCAGAGTGGCTAGGCGCACAGATGACCGCACGCAGAGCGGAGGCTAAAGCAACAGGTGCTGCGACGCGAGGGGGGTACCACTGTGGGCACACCGCACCCGCGGGCAAGGCGGCGTTGCTGCAGCTGGGGCGCATGCAGACCTACTGGTTCAGCACCTCTGAAAGTGGCAGGCACGAAATCTTGGCATGGACAAGTCAAATGTGGACAATTTCATTTAGATCACCTAGGGGGCGGGGCCGCCGGCCCCCCACCAGGTCTAAAGGAAAAGCGGGCCCCCCACCAAGTCTAAAGGCGAGAAGGAAGGGGAGGGTCAGGGAGCGCACGCAAATGGGATGGAGCCACAGCTAGTCAAGACCGGACGCTCGGGGCGGCCCCGGCATCCAGCCCGACTACGTCCTCCGTCGCCAGGGCGACCTGCTCAGCGATTTGGCACTGCAGGGCGTTGGCCACTGCCGAGCGCAGGGACGAGCGTGCCGCGGGCCGTTCGGCCTCGGGCAATTCCCCCACGGCACGGCGCAGCCACGTCTCAGCCTCTGCGCCCCAGCGGCCGTTGACATCGAGAACAAAGGGCACCAGGCCAGAACATGGGTACCTACGGTGCTTCACTTTCTCTCTGCGCTGCAGGGCTGCCTGATGCGGCCGCCCCGTCTGGGCCGCGGCCACCTCGTCCACCAAGCTGATGTCGAGACAAACTCGGCCATGGATGCCTCGATGGTAGACGACGTCCAGTGTGGCCGCGCCCTGTTCTTCCGCGCGCCACTCTGGGATGACCTGCTCCACCAGGGCGTAGTGGCCCACCCCGCGCAACCAGAGCGCCGCGGCATCTCGGACGGCGTCGTGGCGGCGCGTCGGGCAACCTCCCCTGGGACAGTTGAGCGCATGAACGCCACGGAACCGTGCGGCCACACGCCGGGCCGACCTGCGCCATCGCGCGGGTGGGCGCTGCCGGTCGGTTCAGGCACGTGCACTCGGCCTGCAGCAGCGGCAGATGCATGCGCCTCTTGGCCGCAATGCAGAACGCGTGGTCGGCGAGGGGCGAGACCCCCTCGAAGTTATCCAACCAGGCGCCCGCTGAGCTGCCCGAGGCACTATGCACCGCCGCCGCCGCCGTCGCCGGCAACGCGGCCAAGAACGTCTTGGCGGCGTGGTCCCGCACGCGCTGGGTGCACGTCTTCTGGCCCTTGCCCTTCCGCCCCTCCAGAAGGCCCTGCCAGAGGTCACTCTGGGGGCGGCGGCCTCGGCCTGCCAGCCGCCCCTGCCCCTCGTCCGCTGCCGAGAGGGCACGGCCAAGGCCCGGCCACCTCCGAAAGAGGCCGATCGTTGTCGTCTCTCGGAGCTCCTGGGCAGCCGCGTGGATCCCGGCTTCCCAGGGCGCCAGGAGGGCAGCGGGGCCGCGCTGTTCGGCGCTGCCGCAGCCCAGGCCCCCGTCGCTGACCTTCATGAAGATCTGCTCACGGGGGGCGGCCGTGACCCCCAGGAGGGCGTTGACGAAGGCGACCACTCCGTCATCCACCCTGCGGCCCCACGCCGCCGCGAGCGGGGGCGCCCGCTGGATGTGGACGCAGGCGCCCCTCGACCAGATCCGCATCAACTGGAAGGCATCAAAGGCCGAAAGCCCATGCCTGCGGAGCGTCGGGAGCTCTCGGAAGTAGCGGTCTTGCTTCTGGAGGAAGGCCTCGCCGCATGGGGAGAGGCGTGGCGGCGCCCGGGGCGGCCCCGGCACCGCCAGCCGGCGCGAGGCCCCCCTCGTCGAGGTCCTCCGGCACGGCAAAGTCCGCGAGGGGGACGTCCGTCCAGTCGGCGTCCACGTCGTGGTTTGTGTAGGCCAGGGTTGACCCCGCCGCCTTGAGCTTCTGGACGCGGTACTGGGCGTACTCCGCAAACTCCGCCGGCAGGACGGCGTGGGGATCTGGAGACCAGATCTGGGTCTTGGACATCTTCAGCTTCATCCCGTGGGCTTCGACGCGGGCTCGCCAGGCATCCAGGCCGCGGAACACGGCGGCCGCGGTACTCACGAAGTACGCGTCGTCCAAGAACGCCAGGCAATCCCCTTCCATGTCCACCGCGCGCACGGCCATGCGACCGATGCTGAGAACATCTGCGGTGCCGACCGCGTAAAAGCCTGGACCCATCGGGCAGACCTGGTCGAGGCCACGGATCTGGTCGACCAGCTGGGCGGGTTGGGACCCACCCCCCGCCACATGGCGTGTGCGAGCAGGGGGCCAGGCCTCCGCCAGCGGCGCCAGAGCGGGCACCTTGGCGCGCACGGCCTCCTTCACGAGGTCGCGGGGGATGTTGCTGAACGCATCCCCGAGGTCCACTGCCACCACCCACTTGCCTGGGCTCGAGTTGGCCATCGTACACAGCCGTCGGTGGAGGGCACCGCATCCGTCCTTGGCCAGGCCAAACTGCTGGTCCCCCACCGCCGCCCGCATGTCTCTGTGGTGGACCTTGGCAGCACTGCGGCCCACCATACGACGGGTGACATTCCCACAGCCCAGGACTCGCACGTCCCCAGGGGTTGCCTTGGGGATGCCTGCGAGGCGCGCCGCCGTCAAGGCGGCGAGGGCCTCGGGAGGAAGGTCGCCGATGGCCAGGCGCGCCAACGCGTTGGCCACCGCCCCCGCCCCGTCCTCGTCGTGCTTGAGCGGGGCCCAGTGCTCGTGGCGTCCTCCTCCAGGCCCTGCCCCGCCACGGCGGGGGAAACGACCAAACTGACGCTTGAGGTGGTTGGCCACGCGGCGGCGGAGCTCTGCCGCACCGTCGAGCTCGTGAGGGGGCGTGGCTGGCGGCATCGCCACATCGGCCCCTGCCACTGTGGGCCCTCCCCCTGGCCCATGCGGGGCGGCCCCAGTGCCGGGGGGAGGGCCCCACTCGCCTGGGCGAGGCGCCGCAGGCTGCTGGGTGGTGCTGAACTTCCTCACCACCGCCGCTGCATCCGCCATGTCACCATGGGGCCACACTGCCGCTGCCGCCCGCGACATATCGCCAGCTCGTGCCAGCTCGGTGACACGGCGAACGCGGGCCGCGACGTGATCCTCGCGGCCCTTCGCGGTGACCGCGGTGCGCGCCTGGTCCTCCATGGAGAGCCAGGCGACATCCCATTGGCCGTCCTGCATCCACTGCAAACGCTCCTGGAGACGCCCTCGCCGTGTCGACGGAGTCGGGGTCGCATTCTCACTGAACAGCAACCCATCCAATGATAAGAACACCTTCCACAGCCGCGTCAGCGTGCGCGACGCCCGATCATCGTTGCCCTGGCGGGCCTGTTCGATCGCCAGGCACAGCCGCACCTTCATGTGGCTGACGGCGGCAACCATACTGTCGTGGATCATGGCCGTGGTGGGCGCGCTCTGTAGCAGGACGCGGCCCCACCCGATGGCATCCCACCAATCCAGATTGACGAAGCCAATCT
>CAUYUJ010018949.1:531920-616920 GCA_963575745.1 Prorocentrum cordatum | reverse complement strand
CCTCGTGCAGACGGTGTTCGTCCGCGCTGATCAGCCACCGCTCCTGAAGCCTCAGCCCCTGGCAGCGCCTCTGGCGCCGCAACCCGGCGCGCTCCGCGCGCCAGAGGAGGGGAGTCCGGGCGCCGACCCAACAAAGAGCAGCACCGAGCTCCGAAAGCTCATACACCCTGCGAAATGCTTAAGAAATCATGGGTTAAGAAATTCATAGTCTCAGAATTTTAATAAAAACCCAGAATGTCTATTCAAATCTTAGGATGTACATGGAAACATTAAGAATAATCGAGACTCTGGCCGAAAACTTGGGTTTTCTTAAGCATCGCCCAAGGTCTACTGCTGCCCCCAGTCTCATCTTGCAGACTGCACCCATCAGCCCCAGCTCCTGCTGGGAACCCCCTCCGCCCGTGCACATCACTGAGGCGGCCAGGGCGGTCCGCCTGAGGCGTCCCACGGGGTCCTGTGGATCCCGAGGCTGACAACTTCCAGCAGGTGCGCGGGTGGAGCGCAGGCAGACTCTCAGAACTGCTCGCTGGAACCATGCCTGAGACCCTGGCGGGCCAATGTTCTCGAGCCAGGCGCTTTCGCTAGGTTTCGGGCCCCGGGACCCCCACAGATCGATCGGGCAGGAAAAACGCCGCAGAAAGATAGGGCCTAGGGCCTAGGGCTCCCGTCGTGACTTGTTCCGCGCCGTCGGATCTCAAGGATAGCAAACACATATGATAAGACATCTTGAGAGAAGGCATGGGAATGTATCCTTCGTCGGCATGGTGCTCCAGGGACCGCTGAGCCTATCGGGGAAGAAGAAATATCGTGGGGCTCTCGCTGGCAGGTCCATTTTCTACTTTGTATGTGCCTACTGTACTCTGACACGTTGCGCCGCAACGCTTGCCATTCCTAAGTGCTACGCAACTGGAGGAGGGCGGTACCTGTTCGCCATCTTGATCTTGCCTGTGACTTCACAGCTTGAGGTCTCGGACTGCACAACCGCGAGGAAGGAAAGCGGTTCATTATCAATCCGTGCAACATTTCCCTGTTCCCAAACAGTGCTGGCGCTTGGGGGGTCCTACCCTGACCCCGATGATGTTGTTCTCGTTGCCAGGCCTTCTGTTGGTGGCTCGTAGTGAACGGCGCCGCGCGATGTTGCGGCAGGCATCTGACGGTCGGGAACTTTTGCTTAGCGTGTCGCGGCGGTGGCCTCGGCGATACGCTTTGTCCTGCAAGCGGATAGCGTATCGATCTACTCCGCCTGGCGGGAGGCTGGGAAAGGCTCGGGACATTGACGCTCGGGGAGCAGAACTTGGTTAGCGTGTCGCGCCGATGCGTGGTGGGCCAGAACCGGCGCCGCGACACGCTAAGCAAACGTTCCTGACCGTACTTCCCCTTGAACAGTCCTTGGTCGCCAGGATCTCCGCGGGTTGCTGTCGGTGCGCGGTGCCATGCGGGCCACGACAGAATTCCACACGATAGGCTCCTGCACAGTAGGGACCCGCACGACGGGGCATCAAACGACGGGGTCCCGCACGGTAGGATCCCACACCATGGACGCCCCACAACGAGACCCACCACGACAGGGTCCCACGTCGGGTGATCCCACTCGATAGGGTCTCGCATGGCACACACGATTGTGCCCCAGATGATATAGAGTCCCACACGCTAGGATCATTCGCGATATGACCCCACAAGATACGACCACTGGCAGTAGGGTGTCGCACGGCAAGGTCCTGCACGATAGGGCCCCTCACGGTAGGGTTCAACACGATAGGCACCCACGCGATAGGGTCTTGCACGATAGGATCCCGCACGAAGGACCCCCACGCGGTAGGTTCCCACCCGGCAGGGTTCCACACGATAGTGTCCCACACGCTAGGGTCTCGCACAGTAGCGCCCAACACGATCTGACCTCAAACGAAAGAGTCCTCCAAAATGGGCTCCCACACAATAGGGTCCAACACGACAACACGACAGAAGCCCACACGGTAGGCTTTCACACACGATTGGATCCCGCACAATGAGGGCTCCTACTATGGACCCCCACATGATACGGTCCAACACGACACGGTTCAACACGATAGAGCCCTACACGCTTGTGTTCCTAACAAGAAGGTCCCACGTGCTAGCGTCACGCTCGATGGAATCCGACATTACCCGAACCCACGCGACAATATCGTGCACCATAGGGTCCCACATGGCACGGCCCCACGCCTTTTCAGTCTCAAGAGCGTCGATCAACGGCCCGAGATGCCTCAGGTTCGCCCCCAAAGACGACCCCCAAGCACACAAGGGGGGGCCAAGAGGTCCCCGAGAAGCCCCCTGGGTGGGCCACCGAGGGGGAATTCGGAGGGGTCCCTGGGGCCCTCCCATGGCCCGCGAGATCGCCTCCTTGCCCCCACGGAACGCCCAAGAGGCCCCCAGAGGCCCCGAGAGGTCCCCGGTGGGCCCCCACGAGGCCTCCGCTGGGCGAGAAGCCTCCGAGAGGAGAGGCCCCGGGTCCACGACCCGGGCGCGGCGAAGGGATGGGCCGAAGGCCACCAGCGCGCACGGCGCAATCCCGCACGAGAGGGCCCAACACGACCGGGTCCCACACGACAAGGGGTCCCCCGGGACAGGGGAGCACACGATGGGGCCCCGCACAGCAAGGTGCCACACGATGGGCTCCCACACGACGGGGTCCACACTGTAGGGTCCCAACCGATAGCGCCCCACTCGAGAGGGTCCCGACCGATGGCCTCCCATCCAAGAGGGCCCCAGCCCGACGAGGGCTCTCCTGAGGTACGCATCGCACGCATTGCACCCCATAGACTACACGAGGTCGGTATTCGGCCCCGCGCAATGAAGATGGCAAAGCTTAGAGCTTGCAGCACATGTACGGATGGAGGACGGTACCTATTCAAGGCAGTTCGGATCGCGCAAAAGTGATGCCCACACGCGCACACCCGCCCCCTACTGAAGGTTGACGGTGATAATGTTCACAGAGATGAAAAAAAGAAAGAGAGAGAATGAGAGAGAGAAAGAAAAGACCACTGCCAGAAGTTCGGCAGCGAAAGAAGACACCGCTGCCCTTAGATCTTGAGATGTCCATTGCGTGATTACGCGATGGAGGGCAACATCCTTTCAAGTTAGTGCTAGCATTCTGGCGCCGTGCACATGCACGATCACGATTGCGCAGCATCGCACACATTGAGAACGGCAACCATGAGAACGAAACCAAGACTGCCTAAACGCAGCCAAAGCAGGACGAGCTAAAGAGCGCCGAAATCCACCCACTTAGCGGGCTGGCGCAAACCAACTGGATGCCTGAAGCAGCGGTCAGGCACAGATACCTCGAAACCGTCGCACCTGCACTGCGATAGCGCCCATCTCTTGCAGGCGGTGCCTTCGAGAACATTCGAGGTATTCGCGGTTACGCTCGGCCACAGCCAACACCGGCTCGACTGACTCCAACCCCGCCAACTGCGGCAGAACAATTCTCGGCGGGCTCCGACCGCGCGTCACGCCTGTCCTGTCCTTGGCATGGCCCTTCCTGCTCTCTTCTGTAGGACCTGCCACTGCGGAGACCCACTCCTGCGTGTGACCCATGGACCACATGATGGGGCGTCTCGCCAAGACTCCGCTTGTTGGCAGCCCTGGCTCCAGATCAGGTGGTGGTGGTGGCACTTCCTGGGTAAACCAGAGGATGCCGACACCGCTACTCCGCGGACCTCTCCCGGGGTGCGCTCTGACCAGAATCTCCCGAGGCGAACCCAACCGTGGCGACGAGGTCCTCCCAAGAGGCCCCAGAGAGGCAAAAAAGGGGCAACGGCAACGGCATCAGTACCTGATCCTCCTCTGCTTTCTCAAGCACGGGGGCCTCCAGAAGTCCTGACCCCTTGCCCAGGGCCGGTCTTTCATCCCGAATCGCTTTGCCAGGGCCTGGGGAGGGCCTCCAGAGGCCTAGAACGGCCGTGCGCCTCCTGTCGCAAGTTGTTCCTCATCGGACGTCCTGCCACGGCGCGTCCCTCTGCAGCGCCGCTGCCGGCTCGTCCTTCGAGGCGCGGTGCACTCCCAGCTTCGGCAGCTGCGGCGCCGCCAGCGGCCGGCGTGGGCTCCCGCCCGCTGGCGCGGCGGCCCTGGGGCTCCTGCGCGGCAGCACGTCTCGGGAGGCCGAGGCCTTGCTGGATCTCGGAGAACTGGCCTGCCGCCTGGTAGCGAAGCGGGGAGTTATCCATACCCTGAGATGTGGGCGTGGATATTTTTCCAAACGGGGCGCTTGCGACCCGCTTGGGGGCCCGCGACCATCACAGGCGGATCCGGCCCGAAGAATGCCGCAACAAAAACGGGAACTTGACTTCGGGTCGCGGTTGTTCGCGATGTTGTCTCTGTTCTCGCGATGTCGGATATCAAGGTTTCCGCCGCTTGGAAGACCGATTCTCCTGGACCTGGGAAGGTGGGTGGATGTGGTTACGTTTGTGCCCCAAGGGGCCGAAATATCTCCACATCCGCCGCCCGCTGGGGTCAGTGGACATCGGTTCCCCCGGCGGCGGATATGGATACATCCCCGCCTCGCACTGGTGATCGCTCTCCGCCTCTCCGCCCGGAGCCGGTCTTGCTCCAGATGCTCCAGCTGCTGCGCGAGCGTTTTCTGCATGTCCTGTATGTGGTCGTCCGCCGCCGTGCCCCCGTGGCACGAGCAGGCGTGGTGGATTGCCAAGTGCTGTCTGGCGCGGTATCTGTATTTTTGGGGGGGTTGGCGGAGATCCACCAGATCGCTCTCACAGGGTCGAGCAGTTCACTGCACTCTGAAGCCTGTAACGCCTTAAGAGCCTCCGATGGAGTCGTCCATAGCAGATTTTTTTGTGAGGTGGCCTGCTGGCGAAGTATCTGTATTGTTCCAAGGCACACCCTCACCCCCCCCCCCCCGGTCACGCATGCGCACGTGCAGCGCCCCCTCCTTCTGAGGTGCCATGGAATTCGTGCCCACGGGGCCACGACACTTTGCAAAAATACAGGGCCTGCGCATCCAAGGCCACGATCCTTCGAGAAAACTGAAAGCCGGCGCCACCGAGGCCACGACCCTTCATACAACAATTAATCCAAATCCGCGATCCCGAGTCCACGACCTTTCATTGAAGAAAATGGCGTCGCGCTCGCAAGGCCATGATCCAATGTAAAATTCATCACTGCATGGACCTCCCCATACGCGCACCTATTTGCATGGACCTTTCCGCCGCAAATCTGCGCATGAGTCTGAGCATGGCTAAGCTCACGTTGAGTATCTCTGCGCAGTGGCCTGATCATAACTGAGCGAGGCTGAAACGAAATGGTTACACGATCTCTCCTCCCATGCTGGAGCAAAGAAAAGGGGCGCCCACGTGGACGCCGCGCGAGACCGTTGCAAATCGTTGGCTGGCCCAGGAGACCTCGCGCAATGGCTCGCGGCACGCGGAAGAGAGAGCGCCCGCGCGCGGCTTCACGCTGGCAGCTCGCGCGCCAGCGCCCCCGCTGGCGGAGCGCACTGCGGCAACCCAGCCGCGAGCGCATGGCGCGACGAAGGGGGGCACGCGGTTTGTATCACGAGCTGCCAGAGCAATTTGCGTTTGCCACCAAAACGGAAAGCGGCGTCGGGAGATGCCGTCGGGCCAGACAGTCCGCACTTAGCATAGGGCCAATGAATCAGGCGACTATCTGCACTTGACATCGGGCAGCGCGCGGCTGGGCGCGTGGAGAACTGGAATACTAAGTCGCCAGCACTTGGCGTCGGGCGAGCAGCTTGGTCATGCTCACGCAATGGCAATAGAATAGCTGACCGGGCGGCTCTTATCTGAGCCAGATCCTGCAAGACCGTCCGCACTTGGCATCGGGCCACAATGGGTCAAAGCGGCGACTGTTCTTCTGGCAGTGCCATCCCGTATTCCTCGGCAAACAGAACGGCTCTCCACCGGTAAACCTTCCTTCTTCTCGAACCGTTCAAGAGCGTCCTTCCCCGGCTCCAGCGGAGCTCTTTCCAGCAGCCGGCGAGGGGCGGCCGCGCCAGCAGCATGTCCGCCATCTGGGTGGCGCGGGAGAACATCACATAGAGGTTCAGCCACCTTGCGTCGTCGTCATCGCCGCTCTGCCGCTGGGGCCCCTGGCGCGCGCAATCGATGGTCACTGCACCGCGCATCGTCTGCCCCTGCGAGGCCGTCGCCGTCAGGTAGTGGGCGTGCGAGAACATTAAGCCGAACCGCTTCACGCGTTTCGAAAACCAGCGACTCGCCCGTGGTATCCTGAGAATCTGCTCCGGAAACAGAAGATGCTGCGGCAACGAACAATCACACAACTCGAAACATTCCCGCCGTGTTGGCGCGAACGGAGGAAGGCAATAAATACCCCCTGGCGGCACCCCTTTTGGGGCGAAAGCCAGCGCTTCGCCCGGGACATCATCAGAATCTGTTCCGAACGCGGAGGATGTTGCGCCAGCATACAAGCAAACCGCTCGAGACATCCCCGCCACTATGGCGCGAACGGCCTCCTGGCGGCATCAGAATCTGCTCCGCCAGCAACAACAACATCATCATCACCATCAGCATCAGCATCAGCATCAGCATCAGCATCAGCATCATCATCATCATCATCATCATCATCATCATCACCATCATCATCATCATCATCACCATCATCAACACCATCAGCATCACCATCATCATCATCATCATCATCATCATCAGCAGCATCATCATCATCATCATCATCAGCATCATCATCATCATCATCATCATCATCATCATCAGCATCATCATCATCATCCGCATCCTCATCCTCATCATCATCATCATCATCAGCACCATCACCATCAGCATCGACACGATCGGCAGCATCATCACTATCATCATCATCTTCCTCATCCTCACCATCACCACCACCAGCATCACCATCATCATCGCCATCCCCACCATGATCAGCATAACCACCATCGCCATCATAAACTAACAGATCGTAACATAATGTACCATGCCGCAACGTAGCATTCGAGTTCATAACAAAACATACCACGGCAAACCAGACCATTCCAAATGATAGTTCGCAACGAACGCACATAAACATCAAACCGCGCCATGCTATAACAAGAATAGACGGATAATGAAGAGGAAGAAGGAGGAGTGATGAAGGAGTTGGCGCGGTCAGAATGATAAGTATTCACCGCGTGAAGCTCCCCAACATGTGCACCTATCAGCATGGACCTGTCCGCCGTGAGCGCCTAGTCGCGAAAGCATTGGAATATAAGCGCGCTTGGGTATCGACGGTCTGGGAGTGAATCTGACTGTGAACGCGTTGGATCGTGAATGAGTCTCAGTAGTACGAACGAGTCTCTGCGCATGAGCCTGGGGCCCCCTGGGGCCTCCTGAAACCTCCTGGGGCTCCCTGGGGCATCCTGGGGCCTCCTGGGACCTCGTGGGGCCTATTGGGGTTTCCTGTGGCCTCCTGAGGCCTCCTGGGGCCTCGTGTGGCCTCGTGTGGCCTCCTGGGGCATCCTGGAGCCTCCTGGGGCCTCCTGGGGCCTCCTGCGGCATCCTGATATCTCCTGGTACCTCCTGTGGCCTCCTGGAGCCCCATGGAGCCTGCTGAAGCCTCCTGTGGCCTCCTGCAGAGGATCCGTCCCACGGGTCTGGCCAGCAAGATAAGCAAACCGCGCCAGACATCAAAATCTGCCCCCCACCCCCCACCCCCACCCCCCTGGGGGCGACAGTGAGCGCCGCGCTCGAGACATCCTCCAAATCTGTTCTGGCAGTGGGAGACGCTGGGTCTTGAAACAGGCGATCCGCCCGAGACATCCCCGCCATTTTGGCGCAATACCCCTGGCGCCCCCCCCCCCCCCCTGGAGGTGCTGAAATCCGCGCCTCGCTTTAGAGACCCCCCCCCCCAAATCTGTTCCGAACGCGGGAGACGTTGGGTCTTGAAACAGGCAAGCCGCCCGAGGCATCCCCGCAATGTTGGCACGAACGGAGGAGTGCAACCCCCCCTGGCTGCTCCCCTGTGCGGGAGCTGAAACCCGCGCCTCGCTCTAGACATTCTCAAACATTGCTCCCCACCAGCATCATCACCATCAACATCATCACCATCAGCATCATCATCATCATCATCATCATCATCATCATCATCATCATCAGCAGCAGCAGCATCATCATCATCAACATCAGCATCAACATCAACATCATCACCATCATCAGCAGCCGTCTCATCATCACCACCAGCATCATCAACAACATCACCATCGGCGCCACTATTACCATACCACAACAAGATAACCATAACGCAACACACCATATCATATCATAACACCTCATAACACAGCATGCCGTATCATATCATAACATGTCATAACATACCAAACGATAACAAACCATGCAATTAAAGATACTAACATACCATGCCATCCCAGTGTACATCATAACCAGTCATAACCGAACCTAACCAAGCATACAATAACGTAGCACGACATACCAGACCATAACATACCATAACCTAGCATGAGTAGGCGGAGGATGGAATGAAGGAGTTGGCGCGGTCGGAATAATTACTCACTGCGTGGAGCTCCCCGCATGTGCATCTCATACTCCTGCCGCTTCTCGCTGAAGAATTCTGTATGTGAACGTCTGGGTGTGAGCGCGAGTCGGCGTGGACGACGGGCGCGACAACGACGACCGCGACAGCGACGACTTCAGCGACCTCAGCAGGCATCTTCCAGGAAAGATTAGCGAAGCAGTGGACCACCTAAGCGAATCTGAGTATGAGTGATCTGAGTGTGAGTGACTCGGATTGTGAGTGAACCCGGGTATGGTTGATTGCGAGTGCCAGTGGTCTTGGTCTAGGAGGGTCTGAGTACGAGTGGGCTTGAGAATCCGCAAATCTGAATGTGAGTGCATCTGAGCGAGAGTGAGTCTGAGTGTGGGTAAGTCTGGGTGTGAGTGAATATGAGTATGTATAACGAGTACGAGTCTCAGTCTGAATGGGTCTGGGTACAAGTGGGCCTGGCTATGAGTGAATCTGAGAGTGGGTGGGTCTGGAGTGTGAGTGATTCTGAATGTGAGTAAGTCTGAGTGCGAGTGCGTCTGATTATGGGCATGGTGACCCTAGCAATTACGAAACAAACGCGAAGTCCGGCGAGTCTGAGTGTGAGTGATTCTGTGTGTGAGCAAGTCGAGTAAGTCTGAGCGAGAGTGCGTCTGAGTATGGGTATGATGTTTCTAGCCACCACGAGACAAACGCGATGTTCTGCGGGTCCGATTCACCACCGCTCACTCAAGAATATCCTGCCCGTGGTCTGGTGGGAAGAAGACATCCTCCAAATCTGCTCCGAAAGCGGAAGATGTTGCGGACGCAAACAGGCAAACCGCTCGAGACATCCATGCAATCTGGGCGCGAACGGAACAGTCGCCCGGGACGTCCGTTGAATATGCTTTGACATCCTGGAGCCTGCTGGAGCCTCCTGTGGCTTCTTGAAGAGGATTCGCAACCACGAGTCTGGCCAGCAAAATATGCAAACCGCTCGAGACATCCTCAACATCTCACCCCCCTTGGGGGCAAAAATGAGCGCCTCGCTCGAGACACCCTCGAAAATGAGCGCCTCGCTCGAGACATCCTCAACATCTGCTCCAAAAATGGAGGATGTCGGGCACCGAAACAGGCAAACCGTTCGAGAGATCCCGGCCATTTCGACGCGAACGGAGTGCACTACCCCTTGGCGGCCCCCCTTGGGGTGCTGAAATTCGCGCCTCGCTCGAGACATGCCCCAAGTCTGCTCCGAAAGCGGAGGACGTCGGGCACCAAAACAGGCAAACCGCTGGACACAGAAGCCGTGCAATACCCCCTGGCGGCTCCCCCTTGGGGGTGCTGAACCCCGCCCCTCGCTCGAGACATCCTCAGAATGTGCTCTGCCATCATGAGTATCGTTATCATCACCGTCAGCATCAGCATCATCATCACAGGAGAACATACCATAGCATAGTATGTCATGGCGTACCATGCCATAACAGCATACGGTATACCATAGTATGTCATATCAGACTATGGCATAACACACATACCATACCATATCATATCATGCTGGAACATGTCAGACTAAACTGGCACGCCATATCATAACATACCACGACTGTATAACATAACATATCACATTATCACATCATCACACAACAAAACATGTCATAACATAACATGAGGCAGGGGGGAGGAGAAGGGAAGAGGGTGAGTGAAAGGAAGGTCCGCGCGGTCAAATTAATAATGCCACAACAACGCATGGGATTGGAACCACTCCTTTGGCGTTCTGATGCCTTCTGCTCCTGGAACTTCTCGGGGCCTCCTGTTGCCTTCCAGGTCTCCTGGTGCCTCCTGGCGCTTCCTGTGGCCTCCTGGTGCCTCCTGTAGCCTCCTGAGTCGGACTCCTGAGGCCTTCTAGAGCATCCTGGAGCCTCCTGAAGCCTCCTGGAGCTTCCTGGTGCCTCCAGGAGCATATTGGAACATCCTCTGGCCGCTTGAGTCTTCCTGTGGCCTCCTGATGTCTCCTGGGACCTCATGTGGCCTAATGGGGCCGCCTGGAGCCTGCTGGAACCTCATGTGGCATCCTGGGGAGAATATGTGCCCACGAGTCTGGCCACCAAAACAGGCAAACCAATCGAGACATTTTCAACATCTGGCCCCCCTTGGGTGCAAAGATGAACGCCTCGCTCGAGACATCCTCCAAATCTGCTCCGAAAGCGAAGGATGTTGCGGCACCGAAACACGCAAACCGCTCGAGACATCCCCACCATCTTGGCGCGAACGGAAGCCGTGCAATACTCCTTGGCGGCTTCCCCCTTGGGGGTGCTGAGACGCGTGCTTCGCTCGAAATATCCTCCAATCTGCTCTGCATGCGAAGGATGTTTCGGCACCGAAACAAGCAAACCGCTCGAAGCAACCCCGCCGTTTTGGCGCGAACGGAAACCGTGCAATACCCCCCGGCGGCTCCCTCTTGGTGGTGCTGAAACCCGCGCCTCGTTCGAAACATTCTTAGAATTTGCTTCGGCATCATCGTCATCATCATCACCACCACCATCATCATCAGCATCATCATCATCAGCAGCAGCATCACAACCACAGCATAGCACAACATGGCACACGGTAACATAACACGACGTAGCATAGCACATCATAGCATAACATCACACAGCATACCATAACATACCATCACCATATTCTTATCGTCATCATTCGGCACCATCATACTCTGAGTGCATAGTCGTATTCTGAATAAGATGGGGAATAGAGGGGGGTGAAAGGAAAGTCCGCGCGGTCATAACAATTATTCACTGCGTGAAGCTCCCCATACGTGCATATCATACTCCTGTCGCTTCTCGCTGAAGAACTCTGTCTGTGAACATCTGGGTGTGAGCGCGAGTCGGCGTGGACGACGGGCGTGAAGACGACGACCGCGACAGCGACGACTTCAGCGACTTCGGTGGGCATCATCCAGGAGAGATGAGCGAAGCACAAGTGGAAGAACGAGGGGGCACTGGACCACCAAAGGGGAGAAGACTAAGCGAATCTGAGCATGAGTGATCTGGGTGTGAGTGAATCTGATTGTGAGTGAAACCGGACACGGTTGAGTGCGAGTGCCAGTGGGTCATGGTATGGGAGAGTCTGAATAGGAGTGGGCTTGAAAACGCGCAAATCTGAGTGTGAGTGCATCTGAGTGAGAGTGAATCTGAATGTGGGTAAGTCTGTGTGTGAGTGAGTATGAGTATGTATAACGAATACGAGTCTGACTCTGAATGGGTCTGGGGCTCACTCAAGAATCTACGCCCGTGGTCTGGTGGGAAGAAGACATCCTCCAAATCTGCTCCGGAAGCGGACAATGCTGCGCACGCAAATAGGCAAACCGCTCGAGACATCCCTGCAGCCTGCTGGAGCCTGCTGCGGCATCCTGAAGAGGATCCGTGCCCACGAGTCTGCCCAGCAAAACAAATTACCCTGGCGACGTACCCAACCCCTGCGCAAACGCAGGGCGCAAATAGTTTAGGACACTTTATAAGGGGGGCGATGACAGAGCGAGGGTTACATATGTCTGCAGACGGAATTCGGAGGACTCGCAGGACACTGGCTACAGGACAAGGACTAGATAAAGCTGATTAGTTACAATCCCTGAGCACCCCTAGCCACTTCGAGGTCTGCGTGGCCTCACTGTGCTGGGCCCCCAGGCCTCGAAAGTGGCGACAGTTTCACAGATCGCAGCCCCCCCAGGGATGGCGAGGTCTAATTTGAATCTGCGTGTGGCGTCACTGTGCTGGGCCCCCCAGCAGGCCTCGAAAGTGGCGACAGTTTCACAGATCGTAGCCCCCCAGGGATGGCGAGGTCTAATTTGGGTCCGCGCGTGGCGTCACTGTGCTGGGCCCCCCAGCAGGCCTCGAAAGTGGCGACAGTTTCACAGATCGCAGCCCCCCAGGGATGGCGAGGTCTAATTTGGGTCCGCGCGTGGCGTCACTGTGCTGGGCCCCCCAGCAGGCCTCGAAAGTGGCGACAGTTTCACAGATCGCAGCCCCCCAGGGATGGCGAGGTCTAATTTGAATCCGCGCGTGGCGTCACTGTGCTGGGCCCCCCAGCAGGCCTCGAAAGTGGCGACAGTTTCACAGATCGCAGCCCCCCAGGGATGGCGAGGTCTAATTTGGGTCCGCGCGTGGCGTCACTGTGCTGGGCCCCCCAGCAGGCCTCGAAAGTGGCGACAGTTTCACAGATCGTAGCCCCCCAGGGATGGCGAGGTCTAATTTGGGTCCGCGCGTGGCGTCACTGTGCTGGGCCCCCCAGCAGGCCTCGAAAGTGGCGACAGTTTCACAGACCGCAGCCCCCCGCAGGCAAGACAGGAGGAGGCAGGCAGGAGGCAGGAGGGAGGCGGGAGGAGACGCGCGAGCAGTGCTCTATTCAAAACGAATACACAACCAAGGAGGGTTGGGAATAAAGCAGGAAGCAGGACGCAGGAGGAGGGAGGGAGGCGGGAGGAAGGAAGGTGGAGACCACAATCCCTTATTCAAAACGAATACCCAACCAAGGAGGGTTGGGAATAAACCGCTCGAGACATCCTCAACATCTCGCCCCCCCCCCCCCTTGGGAGCGAAAATGAGCGCCTCGCTCCAGACATCCCCCAAATCTTCTCCAAAAGCGGAGAATGTCGGACACCGAAACATGCAAACCGCTCGAGACATCACCGAAATTTCGGCGCGAACGGAGGAGTGCAATAGCCCCTGGCGGCTCCCCCTTGGGGGGCGAAAATGAGCGCCGCGCTCGGCACGTCCTCCAAATCTGCTCCGAAAGCGGAGGATGTCGGGCACCAAAACATTCAAACCGCTCTAGACATCCCCTCCATTTTGGCGCGAACGGAGGACTGCAATACCCCCTGGCGGCTCCACCTTGGGGCTGCTGAATTCTGCGCCTCGCTCGAGACATCCCCAGAATTCACCACCACGACCACCAGCAGCAGCAGCAGCAGCAGCAGCATCCTCCTCATCATCTTGATCACCATCATCATCATCATCATCATCATCATCATCATCATCATCATCATCATCATCATCATCATCATCATCATCATCATCATCATCATCATCATCATACCAGAACATGACATGCTTTGCGTAACACACCATCATCATCTGCATCACCATCGTCGTCATCATGCTCGTATCGTCATCAGGGGGAGGAGGAGAACGGAGGAGGGTGTGTGGAAGGAAGGTCAGCGCGTCCATAATAAGTACTCACTGCGTGGAGCTCCCCATCTGTGGATATGTGTGCATGGACTGAGTGTGAGTGAATCTGAGTATGAGAATGATGAGTACGAGTCTGAGCACAAGTGAGTCTGGGACATCCTCGCAATTTGCCCCCCCTGGGGTGCGAAAGCCAGTGAGTCTGAGTATGAGTATAGCGAGTACGAGTCTAGGTCTGAATGGGTCTGAGTACGAGTGAGTTTGACTACGAGTGAATATGAGGGTGGGTGGGTCTGAGTGTGACTGATTCCGAGCGTGAGTAAATCTGAATGTGAGTGCGTCTGAGTATGAGTATGATGGATATGAAACTGGCCCTGAACGGGTCTGCGTACGAGTGAGTCTGACTACGAATGAATCCGAGGGTGGGTGGGTCTAAGTTTGAGTGAGTCTGAGTGTGCGTAAGTCTGGGTGTGAGTGAGTCTGAGTATGAGTAGGATGAGTGCGAGTCTGAGTATGAGTGAGCCTGAGCACGAATGAGTTTGAGCATAAGTGAGTCTAGGACATCCTCGCAATCTGGGCCCTCCGGGAGTGCGGAAATCAGCGCCTCGCCCGAGACATCCTCAGAATCTGCTTTGATAGCAGACGAGTCTGACCACCAAAACACGCATACCGCTTGAGACATCCTCAAAATCGGCCCCCCCTTAGGAGTGCGAAAACCAGCGCCTCGCCCGAGACATCCTCAGAATCTGCTCCGAAAGCGGAGGAAGTTGATGACCAAAACAGGCAAACCGCCTGGGACATCCCCACCAGTTGGGCGCGAACGGAGGCCGTGCAATTACCCTGGCGGCTCCCCCTTAGGAGTGCGAAAACTAGCGCCTCGCCTGAGACATCCTCAGAATATGCTCCGAAAGCGGAGGACCAAAACAGGCAAACCGCCAGAGACATCCCCGCCATTTGGGCGCGAACGGAGGCCGTGCAATACCCCTGGCGCCCTCCCCCCCCTTAGGAGCGCTAAAACCAGCAAGCCGCTCGAGACATCCTCATCATCTGCTCATCGTCATCATCATCATCATCATCATCATCATCATCATCATCATCATCATCATCATCACCATCATCATCAGCAGCAGCAGCAGCATCATCACCATCATCATCATCGTCATCATCATCGTCATCATCATCACTGTCTAGTGCAGAGAGGGAGGAGGGGAGGGGTGGTCTGGCGCGGTCGGAGAATTACTCACTGCGTGGAACTCCCCATATGCGCATCTATTCGCATGGACCTGTCCGCCGTGAGAGTCTAGGCGCAACAGTTTTCGAATATAAGCGGGCTTGAGTTGTGACGGTCTGGTCATGAATCTAACTGCGAATGAATTGGAGCGTGAATGAGTCTCGGTAGTACGAGCGCGTCTCTGCGCATGAGCCTGGGGCCCCCTGGGGCCTCCAGAAACCTCCTGGGCCTTCCTGGGACCTCCAGGAGCCTCTTGGGGCCTCTTGGGGTTTCGGGTGGCGTCCTGAGGCATCCTGGAGCCTCGCGTAGCCTTCTGGAGCCTCCTGGAGCCTCCTGGGACCTCCTAGGGAGGATTCGTGCCCCAGGAGGAGCCCGATCTATAGGAGCAGACGTACATAAAACATTGCGGATTGGAGCCACAGGAGAAGGGCAGTCTATAGGAGCACACGTAAAACACACAGGACTCGTGCCCCAAGAGAGGCCCAATCTATAGGAACAGACGTAAAACATTAAAATTGTAGACACAGGAGAAGCACAATACATAGAAACATACGTATAACATCAAGGATTCATGCTCCAGGTGAGGCCCAATCTATAGGAGCATACGAAAACACACCTGGGATTGGAGCCACTCCTGTTGCCTTCTGAGGCCTCCTGCTCCAGGGGCCTCTCGGGGCCTCCTGTCGCCTGGGCCTCATGGCGCTTCCTGTGGCCTCCTGGGGCCTCCTGTGGCTTCCTGAGGCCTCCTGGGGTTCCTGGGGCCTCCTGGAGCCTCTTGGGACATCCTGTGGCCTCTCGAATCTTCCTGTGACCTCCTGATGCTTCCTGGGACCTCATGTGGCCTCTTGGGGCCTCCTGAAGCCTGCTGGAGCCTCCTGTAACATCCTGGGGAGAATATGTGCCCACGAGTCTGGCCACCAAAAGAAGCAAACCGATCGAGACATCCTCAAAATCTGGCCCCCCTGGGGGGCGAACATGAGCGCCTCGCTCGAGACATCCTCAGAATCGGCTCCGAAAACGGATGATGTTGGGGACCAAAACAGGCAAACCGCCTGAGACATCCCCGCCATTTGGGCGCGAACGGAGGCCGTGCAATACCCCTGGCGGCCCCCCCTTAGGAGGCGCCTTGCACGAGATATCCTCAAAATCTGCTCCGGCAATGGAGGATGTTGGGGACCAAAACAAGCAAAGCGCGAACGGAGGCCGTGCAATACCCCTGGCGCCCCCCCCCTTAGGAGTGCTAAAACCAGCAAGCCGCTCGAGACATCCTGATCATCTGCTCATCATCATCATCATCATCATCATCATCATCATCATCATCATCATCATCATCATCATCATCATCATCATCATCAGCATCATCATCAGCAGCAGCAGCATCATCATCATCATTACCAGCATCATCATCATCATCATCATCACCACCACCATCATCATCATCATCATCATCATCATCATCACCATCATACTCATCCATCACTCAACATCACCATCATACTCACACCATACTCTCACCATACCATGGTCATCAGCATGACAAGCAGAATCATCATCATCATCATCATCATCATCATCATCATCATCATCGTCATCATCATCATCATCATCATCAACATTGTCTAGTGCAGAAATGGACGAGGGGAGGGGTGAGGTGGTCCGGCGCGGTCGGAGAATGATTATTCACTGCGTGGAGCTCGCCATATGTGCATCTATTCGCATGGACCTGTCCGCCGTGAGAGTCTAGGCGTAAGAGTTTTCGAATATAAGCGGACTTGAGTTGTGACGATATGATCATGAATCTAACTGCGAATGAATTGGAGCGTGAATGAGTCTCGGTAGTACGAGCGCGTCTCTGCGCATGAGCCTGGGGCCCCCTGGGGCCTCCAGAAACCTCCTGGGCCTTCCTGGGGCCTCCAGGAGCCTCTTGGGGCCTCCTGGGACATCTTAGGGCTTCGAGTGGCCTCCTGAGACCTCCTGGAGCCTCGCGTAACCTCCTTGAGCCTCCTGGGACCTCCTAGGGAGGATTCGTGCCCCAGGAGAAGCCCGATCTGTAGGAACAGACGTACATAAAACATTGCGGATTGGAGCCACAGGAGAAGGGCAGTCTATAGGAGCACACGTAAAGCACCCAGGACTCGTGCCCCGGGGGAGGCCCAATCTATAGGAACAGACGTAAAACATTTAGGATTGTATACACAGGAGAAGGACAATATACAGAAACATACGTATAACATCAAGGATCCGTGCTCCAGGTGAGGCCCTATCCATAGGAGCATGCGCAAAACACATGGGATTGGAGCCACTCCTGTTGCCTTCTGAGGCCTCCTGCTCCAGGGGCCTCTCGGGGCCTCCTGTCGCCTGGGCCTCCTTGCGCTTCCTGTGGCCTCCTGGGGCCTCCTGTGGCTTCCTGAGGCCTCCTGGAGCTTCCTGGGGCCTCCTGGAGCCTCTTGGGACATCCTATGGCCTCTTGAATCTTCCTGTGGCCTCTTGATGTTTCCTGGGACCTCATGTGGCCTCCTGGGGCCTCCTGAAGCCTGCTGGAGGAGCCTCCTGTGGCATCCTGGGGAGAACATGTGCCCACGAGTCTGGCCACCAAAACAAATTACGCTACCGAGGAACCCCACATACTTATGTTATTTCCTGAATGTACCATCGGCACGAATCTCATTACCAAAACAACAACAGCAACAACAACAACAACAACAACAACAACAACAACAACAACAACAATTACTAGCACGTGGGGACACTCCGTTCTCACCAGTGCCAGGGTTTTCATAGGAGGCGGGCAATACCCCCACTTTGTGGGGGGGCCGGTTCAAGCTCTACCAAATTTCCAAACGACTCTTCGCCACCACCCACACCCAGCTTCCCGCCCTATGACGTTCGGACACTTCACTTCGTGGCATGCGGACGACCGTGGCTACTATTCAGGGCCCCGCGGCCGACGACGACGGCGTGCGCGCGCGAAGAAAAAACGAATGTGTCCCGCATGGTATTATTTGACAGGGATGATGGCCCTGGCAGGTGCGCAACCGTTGTTGCAGAAGTTCGAAAAAGTTGCTCGCAAAAGCCCGTTTGACAGAAATGTTTAAAAAGTGTTGGGTTTCCTACGAATCCGCAAGAGCGCGCGGGATGAAATTTTGACATTTTTTGTTGAAAAACCATTGGTTTTTTGATGTTTTTATGTTAAAATCGCTACGAACACTAAGGTTTTGGAAGGATTTCGTCTTGCGCGCGCGAATGTCCACTTTACCTTATTTTTTGCAAGGGATTCTTGAAGTTTGGTTATGTTAGAACAAGAAATGTCCACTTTAGCTTATTTTTTGCAAGGGAAAACCGATCGTAACAACACAACCGGATCCGGACCAACCCGTTTTGCCTGAGACTTCCTCACGAAAATGATGAAAATGAGGCTGCGGCCTAGGCGCGGCGGGGGGGTCGTGCACCAGGGGCCCCAACAATAATTATTCTTTAGAAGTAATAATGTTCAACAACAACTACTACTACTACTACCACACCACCACCACCACCACCACCACTACTAATACTACTACTACTACTACTCCTACTACTACTACTACTACTACTACTACTACTACGACTACTACTACTACTACTACTACTACTACTACTACTACTACCACCGACTACTACGACTACGACTACGACTACGACTACGACTACTACTACTACTACTACTACTACTACTACTACTACTAACCTACTACTACTACTACTACTACTACCCTACACTACTACTACTACTACTTACTACTACTACGACTACTACTACTACTACTACTACTACGACTACACGACTACTACGACTACTACACTACTAACTACTACTACTAATACTACAACTAACTACTACTGCTACTGCTACTGCTACATGCTGACTGCTACAGCTACTGCTAGACTACTCTACTACTACTACTATACTACTAAAATACCCTAGTACTACTACTTCTACGACTATCACAAGTAGTAGAAGTGCTACTAGTACCACTCAGACTGCCAGTACTACGAGAGTACTAGTACTAGTACTACGACTACTATCAACTACTACCGCACTACTACTAACTACTATCACTACTACTACGACTACAACTACACACTAACTACTACAACAAACCTACTAAACTACGTCTACTGATATACTAACTACTAAACTACTAACTACTACTACTACTACTACTACCTACTACGACTACTACTACTAACCACTACCACCACCACCTACTACTACTAACTACTACCACCACTACTACTACTACACTACTAACTACTATTACACTACTACTAACTACTACGACTAACTACTACTACTACACTACTACTACGACTACGTCTACGACACGACTACGAACACGACTAAGACTGCGACTACTACTATAACAACTACTACCTACACTACTACACTGCTACTACTATTACTACTACTACTCCTACTACTTCTACGACTACTACTACTACTACTACTACTACTACTACTACTACTACTACTACGACTACGACTACGACTACGACTACGACTAACACTACGACTACGACTACGACTACGACTACGACTACGACTACGACTACGACTACGACTACGACTACGACTACGACTAATACTACTACTACTACTACTACTACTACTACTACTACTACTACTACTACTACTACTACTACTACTACTACTACTACTACTACTACTACTACTACTACTACTACTACAACTACGTGAGTGTCGTGGGTGCGGCGCGGCAGGGGAGAAAACCAAAACCCCACGAAGCATGTGGGGAACAAAGAAACACAGTGAAATGCGACGTAATGACAATACCAGAACGATGGCTTCGAGAAAGTGCCACGCCTGCTATGCCTGGACGACTGGCACGGATAGCGGCCGCGCTCAGGGACCACCCCCTGCGAACCCCCTACGGTGTCTAGAAAGTGTCACGCCTGCTATGCCTGGACGGCTGGCACGGATAGCGGCCGCGCTCAGGGACCACCCCCTGCGCACCCCCTATGGTGTCGAGAAAGTGCCACGCCTGCTATGCCTGGACGACTGGCACGGATAGGGGCCGCGCTCGGGGGCCACCCCCTGCGCACCCCCTATTGTGTCGAGAAAGTGCCACGCCTGCTATGCCTGGACGACTGGCACGGATAGCGGCCGCGCTCAGGGACCACCCCCTGCGCACCCCCTCTGGTGTCGAGAAAGTGCCACGCCTGCTATGCCTGGACGTCTGGCACGGATAGCGGCCGCGCTCAGGGACCACTCCCTGCGCACCCCCTATGGTGTCGAGAAAGTGGCCACGCCCTGTATGCTAGCGACCTGGCACGGAATAGCGGCCGCGCGCAGGGACCACCCCACCCTGCCCACCCCCTAATGGTGTCGAGAAAGTGCCACGCCTGCTGTGTTTGGACGACCGTCGGCCATAGCGGCGAGCTCAGGGACCACCCCCTGCGCACCCCCCATGGTGTCGAGAAAGTGCCACGCCTGCTGTGCCTGGACGACCGGTATGCCTGGACGACTGCACGGATAGCGGCCGCGCTCAGGGGACCCCCCCCCCTGCGCACCCCCCATGGTGTCGAGAAAGTGCCACGCCTGCTATGCTTAGACGATTGGCACGGATAGACCGGCACGGATAGCGCCGCGCTCAGGGACCACCCCCTTCGCACCCCCCATGGTTCGAGAAAGTGCCACGCCTGCTGTGCCTGGACGACTGGCACGGATAGCGGCCGCGCTCAGGGACCACCCCCTGCGCACCCCCTATGGTGTCGAGAAAGTGCCACGCCTGCGATGCCTGGACGACTGGCACGGATAGCGGCCGCCCCCCCTCTCGTGTCGATGAACTACCACGCCTGCCGCGCTTTGCGAGCGTGCGACGGAGCTGAGCTGAGCTGTGCTGAGCAGCGCTGTGTTGTGCTGCGCTGCGCTGTGTTGTGAAGTGTGCTACACATGTCTCATGTACGTGCCGTGCAGGTGTTGCGCGTGGGTGAGGGAGTGTATGTGTGTTTGTGTGTCTGTGTGTGTGCGTGGGTGTGTGGGTGTGTGTGGGTGTGTGTGTGTGTGTCTGTGTGTTTGTGTGTGTGTGTCTGTGTGTCTGTGTGTCTGTGTGTCTGTGTGTCTGTGTGTCTGTGTGTATGTGTCTGTGTCGGTGTGCCGTATTCTGCACGCGTGTCTCATGTGGGTGCCCATGATGCGTGTGCGGCTGTATGTGAGCGTGCGTATCATGTGTATGTGGGCATGTGGGCGCGAGACGAGGCGGGAAAATAATGAGGAGGAGAAACGCGGGTGAGACGCGGCAGAGAAGAAAACCAGAACCCCACGAAACATGTGGGGAAAAAAACGATCGAGACATCCTCAAAATCCGGCCCCCTGGGGAGGGGGCTAGAATAAGCGCCTCGCTCGAGACATCCTCAGAATCGGCTCCGCAAGCGGAGAATGTTGGGAACCAAAACAGGCAAACCGCCTGAGACATCCCCGCCATTTGGGCGCAAACAGAGGCCGTGCAATACCCCTGGCGGCCCCCCTTTAGGAGGCGCCTCGCACGAGACAACCTCAAAACCTGCTCCGAAAACGGAGGATGTTGGGGACCAACACAGGCAAACCGCCTGAGACATCCCCACCATTTGGGCGCGAGCGGAGGCCGTGCAATACCCCTGCCGGCCCCCTCTTAGGAGTGCTAAAACCAGCAAGCCGCTCGAGACATCCTCATCATCTGCTCATCGTCATCGTCATCATCATCCTCATCATCATCATCATCATCATCATCATCATCATCATCATCATCATCATCATCACCACCATCATCATCATCAGCAGCAACATCATCATACTCATCATCAGCATCATCATCATCATCATTATCATCATCATCATCATCATCATCATCATCATCATCATCATCATCAGCAGCAGCATCATCATCATCATCATCATCATCATCATCATCATCATCATCATCATCATCATCATCATCATCATCGTCGTCATTATCATCATCATGATCATCATCATCCTCATCCATCATACTCACACCATGCTCTCACCAGATCATGGTCATCATCATGGTATGGGTGAGGTGGTCCAGCGCGGTCGGAGAATACTTATTCACTGCGTGGAGCTCGCCATACGTGCATCTATTCGCATGGACCCGTCCGCCGTGAGAGTCTAGGCGCAAGAGTTTTCGAAGATAAGCGGGCTTGAATTGTGACGGTCTGGTCATGAATCTGACTTCAAACGGATTGGAGCGTGAATGAGTCTCGGTAGTACGAGCGCGTCTCTGCGCATGAGCCTGGGGCCCCCTTGGGCCTCCAGAAACCTCCTGGGCCTCCCTGGGGACTCCAGGAGCAGATTGGGGCCTCCTGGGGCGTCTTGGGGCTTC
The DNA here is from genome assembly GCA_963575745.1 of Prorocentrum cordatum. Lineage (NCBI taxonomy): Eukaryota > Dinophyceae > Prorocentrales > Prorocentraceae > Prorocentrum > Prorocentrum cordatum. The sequence goes on along the minus strand of CAUYUJ010018949.1, from coordinate 594,628 downwards.
GAGTGGCCTCCTGAGACCTCCTGGAGCCTCGCGTAACCTCCTGGAGCCTCCTGGAGCCTCCTGGGACCTCCTCGGGAGGATTCGTGCCCCAGGAGAAGCCCGATCTGTAGGAACAGACGTACATAAAACATTGCAGATTGGAGCCAAAAGACAAGGGCAGTCTATAGGAGCACATGTAAAACACAAAGGACTCGTGCCCCAGGAGAGGCCCAATATATGGGAACAAACGGAAACCATTAGATTGTACACACGGGAGAAGGACAATAGATAGAAACAGACGTATAACATCAAGGATTCGTGCCCCAGGTGAGGCCCAATCTACAAGAGCATACGTAAAACACATGGGATTGGAGCCACTGCTGTTGCCTTCTGAAGCCTCCTGCTCCTGGGGCCTCTCGGGGCCTCCTGTTGCCTGGGCCTCCTGGCGCTTCCTGCGGCCTCCTGGGGACATCCTGTGGCTTCCTGAAGCCTCATGGAGCTTCCTGGGGCATCCTGGAGCCTCTTGGGACATCCTGTGGCCTCTTGAATATTCCTGTTGCCTCCTGATGCTTCCTGTGACCTCATGTGGCCTCCTGGGGCCTCCAGACTGCTGGAGCCTCCTGTGGCATCCTGGGGAGAACATGTGCCCACGAGTCTGGCCACCAAAACAGGCAAACCGATCGAGGCATCCTCAAAATCTGGCCCCCTCTAGGGGGGGAGGGGGGGGGGGGGCGAAAATGAGCGCCTCGCTCGAACCATCCTTCAAGTCAGCTCCGAAAGCGGAGGATGTTGGTTGGGGACCAAAACAGGCAAACCGCCTGAGGCATCCCCGCCATTTAGGCGCGAACGGAGGCCGTGCAATACCCCTGGCGGCCCCCCTTTAGGAGGCGCCTCGCACGAGACAACCTCAAAATCTGTTCCGAATGCAGAAGACGTTGGGGACCGATACAGGCAAACCGCCTGAGGCATCCCCACCAGTTGGGCGCGAGCGGAGGCCGGGCAATACCCCTGGCGCCCCCCCCCTTTAGGAGTGCTGAAACCAGCAAGCCGCTCGAGACATCCTCATCATCTGCTCATCGCCATCATCATCATCATCATCATCATCATCATCATCATCAGCATCATCATCATCATCTTCATCATCATCATCACCAGCATCACCATCATCATCATATTCAGCACCATCATCATCACCATCATCATCATCATCAGCAGCATCAGCAGCAGCATCAGCATCAGCACCAGCATCCTTATCATCATACGAACACATCACTCACCATCCCCATCATACTCAAATCATACCATCACCATACCATGGACATCATCATGACAACCAGCAGCATTGTCTAGTGCAGAGAGGGAGGTGGCCTGGCGCGGTCGGAGAATAACAAAAACCCCGTCCCTTGGATATGGGGAACACGACACCCATCCTTTGGATATGGGGAATAACGAGAACCCCATCCCATGGATATGGGGAACGTCAGGAACCCCATCCTTTGGATATGGGGAATTATTCACTGCGTGGGGTTCCCCATCTGTGCATATATTAACACACCTGTCCGCCGACGGCGTCTAGGCGCAAAAGCTTTCGAATCCAAGCGGGCTTGAGTATTGACGGTCTGGGAGCGAATCAAACTGCGAATGGATTGGATTGTGGATGAGTCTCAGTAGTACGAGCGCGCCTCTGCGCGTGAGCCTGGGGCCTCGTGGGGCCTTGTGAAACCTCCTAGGGATTCCTGGGGCCTCCTTGGGCCTCGCGTGGCCTCCTGGAGCCGCCCGGAGCCTTCTGGGGCATCCTGGGGAGGATTCGTGCCCCAGGAGAGGCCCATATATAGGAACAGGCATACATAAAACACTGCGGATTGGAGCCACAGGAGAAGAGCAATCTATAGGAACACACGTACAACACCAAGGACTCGTGCCCCATGGGAGGCCCAATCTATAGAAGCATACGTAGAACACTTAGAACTGGATACACAAGAATAGGACACTCGATAGACACATACGTAAAGCACTAAAGACCCGTGCTCCTTTTTTAATGGTCGGCGCGGCTCGCGCAGCACGAGCCGTTCGCTCTGGAGCGCCAGGGCGTGGGACGTCACCAGGGGCGCCCCCACAGGGTACCCGCCTGGCCGTGCCAGCCCCAAAAGGGGCCAGGCCACCGAAGTCCCTCCTCTGTCTCCCGCCCGCCGCTGGGCCGAGGCTGACACCTGCTCGACCGAGCATCTGATGTCTGCAGCATCGCCAGGGGCGCCCACGCGGGGTACCCTCCTGGCCGTGCCGACCCACAAAGGGGCCAGTCCACAGAAACCACTCCCTCAGGGCCCTGGGCGGGATGCTCTACACAGCGCTGGCAGGCCTCCAGCTCACGGACTCCATCATCTGCCGACGTTCTCGTAGCCAGGCGCCTGTCGGAGGAGGCCGTCGGCGAGCGCGAAGCACTCGCTGAGGCCGCCCCCCGAGTCCGCAGCTCCGCCAGCCTCAGGCGCCGCCACCGCGGGCGCCGAGCCCAGCTCCGCCGCCGCCTTCGACTGAGCGCGCCTCGGCCCGCGCCGCCGCGGAGCGGCACCGCCAAGGCCGTCGCTCCCGAGGCGGTCAGCCCATCGGCCCTCCCGAGGCCGTCAGCCCATCGGCGAGCTGCACGAGCTCGAGGCCCCGAGCGCCGCCGACTCCGTCACGGGCCAACCGTCCGCCAGCCACCACCCCGCCGCCCGCGCCACCAGGAGCGACACCAGCCGCCTCCCGAGGCGCGACTACGAGGGAGTCGGCGAACGAGTCGTCCTCCATGTCGTCGTCGTTGCCGATGCCGCCAAGGGCGGGGTCCGCCGCGCCGCCAGCCGCCCCTCCAGGCGCCACGGCAGCCGCAGCCGCCGCCTGCGCCCTCCAGGGAGCCCCAGCGCCACCGCCAGCAGAACCACCACCATCACGACCACGCTCCTGTGCGCGCCGAGCCGCCAGGCGCTCGCGGCGTCGGCGGCGCCGCACGCGCTTCGCCTCCGCCGCCGCCACCGCCTTAGGCTCGCCGTCGCCGTCGTCCGCCTCCGAGCCGCCAGCACCAGCAGCGCCATCGCGCGCGGGCCGCGGGCGCGCGACAGCGGATGCTGCCGCGGCCACAGCCAACCTTGCGACGGCGCCCACGGTGCTCCGCGGCGCTCCAGCGAGCTGCGCCGCGCGGACCGCCGCCTCCACGAGGAGGGCGGCGTCCGCGGCGCAGATGGCCCCTCTAGACCCCGCCATCCCGGCCCGGGCCCCCGAAGGAGCCACATCGGTCGGCGGCGGCCATGCGAACGCTTGAGCCAAAATGGCTACGGGGGAGGATCCGTGCTCCAGGGGAGGCCCAATCTATAGGAGCACACGTACAACACATGGGATTGGAGCCACTCCTGTGGCCTTTTGAGGCCTCGTACTCCTGAGGCCTCTTGGGGCCTTCTCGTGCCTTCCGGGGCCTCCTGGTGCCTCCTGGCGCCTCCTGGGGCCTCCTGTGGCCTCCTCGAGCATCCTGGAGCCTATTGGGACATCCTGTGGCCTCTTGAATCGTCTTGCGGCCTCCTGGTGCCTCCTGGGACCTCCTGTTGCCTCCTGGGGCCTCCTGGATTCTGCTGGAGCCTCCAGTGGCATCCTGGGGAGGATCCGTGCCCACGAGTCTGGCCACCAAAATAAGCAAACTGATTGGGACATTCTCAACGTCTGTCCCCGTTTGGGGGTGACAAAGAGCGCATCGCTCGAGACATCCTCCAAATCTTCTCCGACAGCGAAGACTGTTGCGACACCGAAACAGGCAAGCCGCCTGAGACATCCCCGCCAGTTCGGCGCGAACGGAAGCCGTGCAATACCCCCTGGCAGCTCCCCCTTGGGGGTGCTGAAATCCACGCCTCGCTCGAGACATCCTCAGAATCTGCTCTGAGCGCAGACGAGCCTGGACCCCCAAACAAGCAAACCGCTCGAGACATCCTCGCCATCTGGTCCCCCTGAGGTGCGAAATCCAGCGCCTCGTACGAAACATCTTGTTCATCAGCATCACTCATCATCAGCATCATCATCGCCGTCATCATCTGATGATCGTCATCATTCGGCATCATCATACTCTGAGTGCAACAGCATACTCTAAGCAGGATGGGGAAGAGAGGGAGGAGGTGAGGTGGGGAGGTTCGCGCGGTTGGAGTAATAATCATTCACTGCGCGGAGCTCCCCATATGTGCATCTGTTCGCATGGACCTGTCCGCCGTGAGTGTCTAGGCACAAGAGCTTTCGAATATAAGCGGGCTTGTGTTGTGACGGTTTGGTCATGAATCTAACTGCGAACGAATTGGAGTGTGAATGTGTCTCCGTAGTACGAGCGCGTCTCTGCGCATGAGCCTGGGGCCTCCTGGGGCCTCCTGAAACCTCCTGGGGCTTCCTGGGGCCTCCAGGAGCCTCTTGGGGCCTCCTGGGGCCTCTTGGGGCTTCCAATGGCCCCCTGCCTCCTGGAACCTCGCGTGACCTCCTGGGGCTTCCTGGAGCTTCCTTGGACGTCCTGCTCCTGGGGCCTCCTGCTCCTGGCCCACGAGTCTGGCCACCCAAACAGGCAAACCGATCGAAACAACCTCAAAATCTGGCCCCCCTGGATGGGCGAAAATGAACGCCTCGCTAGAGACATCCTCCAAATCTGCTCCGAAAGCGGACGATGTTGGGCATGCGAACAGGCAAACCGCTCGAGACATCCCCGCCATTTTGGCGCGAACGGACGCCGTGCAATGTCCCTGGCGCCCGCCCCCCCCAAATGAGCGCCTCGCTCGAGACATCCTCCAAGTCTGCTCCGAAAACGGAGGATGTTGGGCATGCAAACAGGCGAACCGCTCGAGACATCCCCGCATTTCTGTCTCGAACGGAGGCCGTGCAACACCCTTGGCGGCCCCCCCTTAGGAGTGCTGAAACCAGCAAACCGCTCGAGACGTCCTCATCATCTGCTCATCGCCATCATCATCATCATCGTCATCATCATTATCATCATCACCACCATCATCATCATCATCATCATCATCATCATCATCATCATCATCATCATCATCATCATCATCAGCCGCAGCATCATTATCATACTCATCCATCACTCACCATCACCCTCATACTCACATCATACTCTCACCACAATCATCATCATTGTCTGATGCAGAAAAGGAGGAGAGGAAGTGGGAGGTCCGGCGCGGTCAGAGAATACTTATTCACTGCGCGGAACTCCCCATATGTGCATCTGTTCGCATGGACCTGTCCGCCGTGAGTGTCTAGGCACAAGAGCTTTCGAATATAAGCGGGTTTGTGTTGTGACGGTCTGGTCATGAATCTAACTGCGAACGAATTGGAGTGTGAATGTGTCTCTGTAGTACGAGCGCGTCTCTGCGCATGAGCCTGGGGCCTCCTGGGGCCTCCTGAAACCTCCTGGGGCTTCCTGGGGCCTCCAGGAGCCTCTTGGGGCCTCCTGGGGCCTCTTGGGGCTTCGAGTGGCCTCCAGAGGCCTCCTGGAGCCTTGCTTGGCCTCCTGGGGCCTCATGGAGCTTCCTTGGACCTCCTGCTCCTGGGGCCTCCTGCTCCTGGCCCACGAGTCTGGCCACCAAAACAAGCAAACCGATCGAGGCAACTTCAAAATCTGGCCCCCCTGGGGGGCGAAAATGAGCGCCTCGCTCGAGACATCCTCCAAATCTGCTCCGAAAGCGGACGATGTTGGGCATGCGAACAGGCAAACCGCTCCAGGCATCCCCGCCATTTTGGCGCGAACGGACGCCGTGCAATGTCCCTGGCGCCCGCCCCCCCCAAATGAGCGCCTCGCTCGAGACATCCTCCAAGTCTGCTCCGAAAGCGGAGGATGTTGGGCATGCAAACAGGCGAACCGCTCGAGACATCCCCGCATTTCTGTCTCGAACGGAGGCCGTGCAACACCCTTGGCGGCCCCCCCTTAGGAGTGCTGAAACCAGCAAACCGCTCGAGACGTCCTCATCATCTGCTCATCGCCATCATCATCATCGCCATCATCATTATCATCATCATCATCATCATCATCATCATCATCACCACCATCATCATCATCATCATCATCATCATCATCATCATCATCATCATCATCATCATCATCATCATCATCAGCCGCAGCATCATTATCATACTCATCCATCACTCACCATCACCCTCATACTCACATCATACTCTCACCACAATCATCATCATTGTCTGGTGCAGAAAGGGAGGAGAGGAAGTGGGAGGTCCGGCGCGGCCAGAGAATACTTATTCACTGCGCGGAGCTCCCCATATGTGCATCTGTTCGCATGGACCTGTCCGCCGTGAGTGTCTAGGCACAAGAGCTTTCGAATATAAGCGGGCTTGTGTTGTGACGGTCTGGTCATGAATCTAACTGCGAACGAATTGGTGTGAATGTGTCTCCGTAGTACGAGCGCGTCTCTGCGCATGAGCCTGGGGCCTCCTGGGGCCTCCTGAAACCTCCTGGGGCTTCCTGGGGCCTCCAGGAGCCTCTTGGGGCCTCCTGGGGCCTCTTGGGGCTTCGAGTGGCCTCCAGAGGCCTCCTGGAGCCTTGCTTGGCCTCCTGGGGCCTCATGGAGCTTCCTTGGACCTCCTGCTCCTGGGGCCTCCTGCTCCTGGCCCACGAGTCTGGCCACCCAAACAGGCAAACCGATCGAGGCAACTTCAAAATCTGGCCCCCCTGGGGGGCGAAAATGAGCGCCTCGCTCGAGACATCCTCCAAATCTGCTCCGAAAGCGGACGATGTCGGGCATGCAAACAGGCAAACCGCTCCAGGCATCCCCGCCATTTTGGCGCGAACGGACGCCGTGCAATGTCCCTGGCGCCCGCCCCCCCCAAATGAGCGCCTCGCTCGAGACATCCTCCAAGTCTGCTCCGAAAGCGGAGGATGTTGGGCATGCAAACAGGCGAACCGCTCGAGACATCCCCGCATTTCTGTCTCGAACGGAGGCCGTGCAACACCCTTGGCGGCCCCCCCTTAGGAGTGCTGAAACTAGCAAACCGCTCGAGACGTCCTCATCATCTGCTCATCGCCATCATCATCATCGTCATCATCATTATCATCATCATCACCACCACCATCATCATCATCATCATCATCATCAGCATCATCATCATCATCATCATCATCAGCATCATCATCATCATCATCATCATCATCATCATCATCATCATCAGCAGCCGCAGCATCATTATCATACTCATCCATCACTCACCATCACCCTCATACTCACATCATACTCTCACCACAATCATCATCATTGTCTGGTGCAGAAAGGGAGGAGAGGAAGTGGGAGGTCCGGCGCGGCCAGAGAATACTTATTCACTGCGCGGAGCTCCCCATATGTGCATCTGTTCGCATGGACCTGTCAGCCGTGAGTGTCTAGGCACAAGAGCTTTCGAATATAAGCGGGCTTGTGTTGTGACGGTCTGGTCATGAATCTAACTGCGAACGAATTGGAGTGTGAATGTGTCTCCGTAGTACGAGCGCGTCTCTGCGCATGAGCCTGGGGCCTCCTGGGGCCTCCTGAAACCTCCTAGGGCTCCCTGGGGCCTCCAGGAGCCTCTTGGGGCCTCCTGGGGCCTCTTGGGGCTTCGAGTGGCCTCCAGAGGCCTCCTGGAGCCTTGCTTGGCCTCCTGGGGCCTCATGGAGCTTCCTTGGACCTCCTGCTCCTGGGGCCTCCTGCTCCTGGCCCACGAGTCTGGCCACCCAAACAGGCAAACCGATCGAGGCAACTTCAAAATCTGGCCCCCCTGGGGGGCGAAAATGAGCGCCTCGCTCGAGACATCCTCCAAATCTGCTCCGAAAGCGGACGATGTCGGGCATGCAAACAGGCAAACCGCTCCAGGCATCCCCGCCATTTTGGCGCGAACGGACGCCGTGTAATGTCCCTGGCGCCCCCCCCCCCAAATGAGCGCCTCGCTCGAGACATCCTCCAAGTCTGCTCCGAAAGCGGAGGATGTTGGGCATGCAAACAGGCGAACCGCTCGAGACATCCCCGCATTTCTGTCTCGAACGGAGGCCGTGCAACACCTTTGGCGGCCCCCCCTTAGGAGTGCTGAAACCAGCAAATCATCTGCTCATCATCATCATCATCATCATCATCATCATCATCATCATCATCAGCAGCAGCAGCAGCAGCAGCAGCATCATCATCATCATCATCATCATCATCATCATCATCATCACCATCACCATCATCATCATCATCATCAGCAGCAGCATCATCATCATCAGCATCATCATTAATATCGTCAGCATCAGCATCAGCATCAGCATCAGCATCAGCATCATCATACTCATCCATCACTCACCATCACCATCATACTCACATCATAGTCTCACCACAATCATCATCCGTGTCTGGTGCAGAGAGGGAGGAGGGGAAGGGGGCGGTCCGGTGCGGTCAGGGAATAACAAGAACCCCATCCATTGGATATGGGGAACAAGACCCCCATCCCCTTGATATGGGGAACAAGACTCCCATCCTTTGGATATGGGAAACAAGAACCCTATCTGTTGGAGATGAGGAACAAGAACCCCATCCTTCGGAGATGGGAAACGAGAACCCAATCCCTTGGATATGGGGAAGAAGATACTACAACATAGCATGGGAAGGAACAGGAGGAGGAGGGAGGTTCTGGAGGAGTCGGCGCGGTCGGTAATAACAAGAACCCCAGTCTTTTGATATGGGGAACATGAACCCATCCCTTGGAGATGGGGAACCATAATCCCGTCTTTTGGATATGGGCAGTAGCAAGATCCCATCCTTTCGATATGGAGATTCCTAAGACATAACATAATATCCCAGACCAGTTCATAACATCAAACAACATGAGAAGGAAGAGGAGGAGGAGGAGGAGGAGGGAGGTGACTCGTCGGCGCGGTCGGAGCAATAACAAGAACCCCATCATTCGGAGATGGGGAAAAACAAAAAACCCATCCTTTAAACACGGGAAACAAGAACCCCATCCTTTGGATATGGGGAAAAACGATGGGTCCGGGCTCCCGAGCTTCCAGGACGGCCAAGACAGGCAACCAAGGCCGACGAGATGGCTCAAGATGCCTCCAACGAGGCCCAAGACAGCCCAAGATGACCCCAAGGGTTCAAGACGGCCTAAGAGGCTCTCTAGACTGCACAAGATGGCCACAAGGGGACCTCCAGTAGCGCCCGAATAAACAAACATCTCATATCTCCGCTGGTGTTCGACAAGTTTGGGCGTTTTCACCTTTTCGGGCTCCGGTCAGGTCAGCTCCAGATGGCCCCAAGGCGGCCCTAAAGGGCCCCCAGTTTGCTCACTAGTCCTCTCAGATGGCCTCAAGACAGCCCAAGGGGGCTCCTAGACGGCTCCAAGAGAGCCCTAAGCTGACCTGGGATGGCCTCGTGGGGGACCCAAGACACCGGCCGCCACGACGGCCGCAAAAGACACCCAGCCCAGAGGGTTCCAAGACGACCCAAGACGGCCCAAGAGGGCCCCAAGACGGCCAGAAGTGGCCCACAGAACCTCCAAGACTGCCCCACAATAACCCAAGATAGGACGGAAGAAAAGGATGAAGACGACGAAGACGAGGAGAGAACCCGCGTCACGACGCGGAAGCGTGTGCCACATGTTACGGTTCTCCCAAGCATCGGGACACGAAGGTTATCACAGGTTATGAACTGTCTCTGTGCGCCTCCAGAACAGTCAAGGTGCTGGCCTGGCACGCTTAGGAGAAGAACAACTGCAGAAAGCATAAACTGTCTGAGCTCGGCGTGGCTTTCTTGGATCGGCGTTAGGCCCCCTCCCTGTTGCGCGGAGCACGCCAGTGGCGGCGCCCGAGGCTCAGCCAGGGGGGGCCCAGGACCGACCCAAGAAAAATCTGCGCGGAGCTCCCAAAGCTTGTGCATGCAGTTGTCCCTTCCTCATGTGGCAGGGCATGCCGCAGGCAGCTGGCTACCGATTCCTTGCTGCCAGCTTCTCGGACGCCTCCCGCTGCATGGACCTGCGCCGGTCGCGTTCCTGCTCGATCAGGAACCGCTGCGACAGATGCTGGTGCAGCCGCTTCCCCTTGCAACGCCACCACCACCAGCGCGATGAGCCAGGCGGGGGTCCTTCTAGTGGTGTGGTCCCCACTCCCCGCTCGAGACTTCCCCCGACCCCCAGCTCGGGGAGGCATCGTGGACCTCCTCGCTAGCGGTGGCACGCCTGGTGGTGGTGCCGCTTTCGGAGCAGAGCGAAGTGAAACAACGGCAGAACAAAATCGATCCCCAGACCCCTCCCAGGGTTCAAACGCACCAGTTTTCCGAGCTGCGTCCAGCCCTGGCGACGACGTGCCCCCCCCCCGAAGGCCAGCTACCGTTGTCTCAACTCGCCATCCTCTGACGCTTTTCTGTCCTCCGGCCTTGTAGAAGAGGAAATCATGATCATCATCATCATCAGTATCTTCCTCTACCTCGTCGCTTTCTGCTTGCATCGCGTTCACCCCCGGGCCGCCCTCCACCAAGCCAGCGCTCCCGGACCAGCGCGGCGTCCGCGGCCCGGGTGACGAGGCCTGGAGACGATCGGTCCGAGACTCCGCCGTGCCCTCGAGCTGGTCGCGCTGCTCGGGCTCGCGGTGGGCGTAGCGGCAGGATTCCTTCGAGGAAGAAACGGCTACTTGCCATTGGTTGGACATCCATTCCCCGTGCATGCTTAGATTCCGGCGCATATTCTTCCGCAAGATGATCCAGGATGCTCATCGCCGAGTGAAAAACGCACACGTCCGCGCGATGCCAAGAACTAGACGATCTAAACTTCTGGAGGTCCAGGCGGATTTCTTGGGTCCGGCGCCGTGGCCCCTTGCGCGCTCCGCCCGCCAGAAAAGGGGGTCCAGCGCCGATCCCACAAATCCGCGCAGACCTCCGAAAGCTTCTAGGTTGATGCAGTTTTGTGTTCGTCGACTCCTGGTGCAGCTCCGCCAGTCTCGCGAGCGTCCTCTCGGGGTGCCAGAGCGGTCCGGTGGCAGACCGCGCGGTGACCCCGAAATGATGGGCCGCTTTTCCACCACCGCTACCATAGGCAGAGGAAGGAGGAGGAGGAGGAGGAGGAGGAGGAGGAGAGGAGGAGGAGGACCTCCCCATCCTCCCTCCTCCCCCGTCCTGCACGTGGCCGTGGTGGTGGAAAGCAGGCCCCTCACGAAACCCACCCCCCAACAAAAAGAAAAACCCACCGCGGGCTCCGCCGCTGCACGGTGCGGCCACCCCGAGTCCCCGCGGATGGCTGCGTGGCACGGTGGGGGCGTCTGGGCAGGGAGCCCTCAGGGAAAAGGGGCCCCAGGGTCTGGAAGCGCGTGGAGCTCTCACAGTGGAGCTCCCATAGTGGAGTCCCCACGGATGGCTGCGAGGTACGGTGGGGGCCTTTGGGCACGGAGCCCTCAGGCAAATGGGGTCCAGGGTCTGGAAGCGCGTGGAGCTCTCCCACAGTGGGCCGGCCGTGGATACCACCTCCGCCCTCATCAGACAGGGAACCCTCCGGGGTCCGCAGCCTCCTGTGCACATTCCTTCGCGAATGCCCCCACCGCACTCAACCCCAAAGCAAGAAAGCACGACTGTCCAGGCTGGGAAATCCCACCAGCTCTGTGAGCTGAAGTGGTCTAACGATACCTGCCTTTCCGCTTCCAAGACCCTCGTCGCTGCGGGGAGGGGTACCCTCCCCATCCCTGATTTTTGTTTGGGGGCGGGCCGCGACGCGTTAGGGGGCCCTTTTCGCACAAGATGTCTCAAAGAGGGCCTGCGATGCTCAGGGATGGTCTTCAAGATGGCCCAAGATAACCAACGATGGTTCAAGATAGCTTCCGACATACCTCCAAGAGGCTCGACGAGGGCCAAAAGACGGTTCTAAGTGAGCCCCCATCAGGAACCCCCCAAGAGGCCCAAATCCTTCAAAACCCAAAGGAAAGTCAAGGATGTTTGACTTCTCGCCTTGTCGCTTCCTATGCGCTTTGGAGGCAAATAGCCCCAAGACGACCTAAGAGACGCCCAAGAGGGGCCCAAGAGGCCCCAAAGAGCGCCCAAGAGCAGCCCAAAAGCGCCCCAAGAGGGCCAGCGGCGATTTTGATAGCCTCAAGGGGAGGATGGGAGGGGGCCAAATGTTACGACCCCGTCTCTTTTCACCGACGCCCTCGACGATAGCCCCAAGAAGAGGCCCTCCAGGGCTCCCAAGAGAGCCCCAAGAGAGCCCCAAGAGAGCCAAGACCCTCCAAAAGAGCCCCAAGAGAACCTTCATATCGCCCGAAAGAATCCGAATAGGGCTCCAAGAGGCGAATGTGAGGGCTCTGTCTCATCCTCGTTGTCCTCCTCCTCGTCCTCCTCCTCCTCTTCCTCCTCCTCGTCTTCGTCCTCGTCCTTGCCCTCATCGTTTCGTTTTCATTCACGTTCTACTCGTTGTCGTCGGCGTCGTCTTCGTAGCGTGAAGAATACATACAGTGACAGCTGTCTGTCGCAATATTGTTAGATAGACATGAGCCGCGTCTACACCGCAGAGCAAGGAGGAGAGCTGAGAAGGAGCATACCACTCCTTGACAGAAACCTTGCCCCGACTTCAATCGCCGCGTCGACCTCCAAAACCGACCTGGAGGTGTGGCTCGCGGCCGGATGTAACGCGGCGGACTGATCCATCACACAGCGTGGCCACCGCACTGTGCGGGGGCCACCGAAGTCCTCCTCTTCGCCCGCAGCGCGTGCCAGCTCTTCTCCATCATCTCCACAAATTCCTGGTCGAGGCCGCTCTCGTCGGGGGTTGCTGAAGGTGCCCCTGGCCCAAGGTGACCCCAGCTTTCCGTTCAAGTTTGGAGTCCCTGGGGCCCTCTTGGCATCGTGAGGAGTGTTCTGGAGGCCGTGGGAGCCTCCTTGGAAATCCTGGAGGCACCGTGGGCCAGGAGCACTTCTAGCAACACCCGATCTCGGGGTCCACGCCGGCGTCCATGAAGGGCTGCCGCGCCACCAACGGCTCGGAGGGCCTCCAGCCAACGCTCGCCTTGGATGACCGCTGGGAGCTGTGGAGCGCCTCGTCGAAAGACAAGAAATAGCATGAGCATACAGTCGGACCAGAGCCAGAAGAACATCCCTCAAGACCGTGAGACCATCCGTCGGCCAAAACAAACAAAACATCCAAGGGTACCCTCCCCAGGATGCACAGGAACATCAAATAAACACAAAGAACACTAGGGTACACTCCCCGAACCGACCTCGATCTTACCTCGGCCCGACTGTATGCATTCGAAGGTACTCGCGGACTTCTGGGATCGGAGCTGGGCTCCCCTCCCTGGCGCGGAGAGCGCTCCGGAGCCGCCGCTGGAGGCGCCGCCGGGGGGGCCCAGCGCCGATCCAAGAAATGCGCGCGCACCTCGGAAAGCACGTATCCGTGCCATTTGTTGCTCCTCGAGCCTTGGACCCCCTTCGGCTCGGCGGAGCTGACGGGGTGGCTCGGCGATGGGAAGGCGAGTCCGAGGCCTGGGGCGGCGGCGATCTCCAGCAGCCCGTCGAGCTGGGAGGCTGTAAGGAGCTGTTCGGCAGTCGCGGGGGCACGGGCTCCCTCTCGGAGGAGCTGCGGCGCGGGCTCGGGCTCGCGCTTCGGGAGCCTCGGCTCGGGCTCGGGGGGCTCGATGAACCCCGGGACGCGGGGCGGGAAAACGGAGCCTCCTTGGACGGCTGCCGGCTTGGCCCGTGGCCTGCGCGGCCCTGGGAGCGCGCCGGGGGGTCGCAGTCGGGGCCTGCCGAGGCGCTCGCCTTGGGGACCGCCGCATCCAGCCGCGACCTCCGTCTGCCACGGGTCGGGTGCTCTGCTCGGAGGCCGGGGGGCCTGATCTGCCAGTGGTCGGCCTGCCGAGGGTCCGCCTGCGGCTGCACCGCAAAGCCTGCAGGCCGGGGTCCCGCCATCGTCGAGGCCGGCAGCGCGAGCATTGCACGCGGCGCACCCGCGAGGCTTCTGCGGAGGCCCCTCGCGCGGCGCGCGGCGTGGCCTCCCCCGTGCCCTCGAGCGGTGGCCCGGCTGCGCGGGCCCCGGTGCTCGAGCCAAAACGGCTGTGGTGGCGCCGTGCACGCTCTGTGCACGGCTCCCGTGCTGCGTGCTGCGCCCAGCCGTCGCGCTGCCGCAGGGGGAGTCAGGCGAGGAGCCAACGGGCTGGCCTTGCCACGGCCATCCTCGGCCGCGAATATGGGTTCCACGATCTCGGTTTGTAAGAGGCGGCCAGGAACCGGAGCCCCTACTGAACCGCAAGTGGTGCGTGCTGCAGCGTCTCGACCGCACCAACTGCAAGCTACACAGAGGGAGGGCGATCCCTCATCAAGCTCACCGCGCCATGCCACGTCCCCGAGGGAAAACGATAGGCGACCGACCTGCGCAGAGAGGGAAACCTCAGGATGGAATCGGCGATGTACCGCCGACAGATCGGCGATCGCCCCCCGACAGCGAAACCGCACGCCCCCTGGACCGGGCTGGCTATCGGGCCCCTGCCGGCGACTCACGAGCAAGTGGGGGCCGACGTCGCCCCCTGAGCCAGTTCCCCCTCGACATGGCCCCCCTGCTTTCAGAGGATCCGCCACCGTGCCCTTGGGCACGGGAGTGGGTGTGCCACAAGATCCTGCGCCTCATCCCCTGGGCCTCAGCCCTCACTCCTCAGGAATCTTCCGGGGCCCAGGCCCACAATTCTCGAAACTCCAGGGGCTTGGCGCGGTTGCCGTGGGCCCCGTCGCAGCCTCCCGCATAACTTTTTCAGGCCCAAGGGGGCCTCAAGACGGGCCAGGAAGGACCGAAGTCGACGAACGATCGTTCCATGACGCGCAAGATGGCCCCCAGACGGCCCAAAAGGCCTCCAAGATGCCCCAAGAGGCCCCCCAAGAGGCCCCCCAAGAGGCCCCCAAGAGGCAAAAATCACTGATGGTCCTTAGGTTTTGAAAGACTTGGGCGTTCTCGCCTTTTCACTTTCCCGACACTCCAAGACGGCCCGAGAGGTGCCCAAGATCGCCCTGAGACGGCCCAAAAGGCCCCCAATAGACCGCCAGATGGCGCCAAGACCGTTCAAGAGGCCTCCCAGACGACCCAAGAGGCCTCTAGAACAACTCCAAACTCAACATCACAATCATCATCAGCAGCATCATCAGCACAATCATCATCATGATATCATGATCATGATCATGATCATGATCATGATCATCATCATCATCATCATCATCATCATCATCATCATCATCATCATCATCATCATCATCAGCAGCAGCAGCAGCAGCAGCATCATGAGCATCATCATATCATCACTAACAGAAGCATCAGCAGCACCAGCATCAGCATCAGCAGCAGTATCAGCATGATGATGATCATGATCAGAATCATGATTATCATCATCAGCATCATCATGATCAGCATCATCAGCATCAACATCAATGTCAGGATCATCAGAATCAGCATCATCATGCTCAGCAGCAGCAGCAGCATCAGCATCATCATCATCATCCGCGTCATCAGCATCAGCATCATCATCGTCGTCAGCATCATAAGCATCATCATCGGCACAATCGTCATCATTAGCATCAGCATCATTATCATCAGCAGCAGCATCACCATCGACAGTAACATCATCATCGGCATCATCATCATCACCAAAAGAATAATTATCATAATGATAATCAGACCCATCCTCATCAGCATCATCATCAGCATGACCCTCGTCATTATCAGTATCATCACCATCGTCATCAGCATTGTCTGCACAATCATTACCATCAACAGCACCATCATCAATATCATCATCAGCATCCTGTCATCATCATCAGCACCTGTCAATCAGCATCATCATCACAATCACGCTGGCCAAGACCATCACCACCATCATCATCATCATCATCATCATCATCATCATCACCACCGTCATCATCATCATCATCATCATCATCAGCATCGGCATCATCAGCATCATCGTCAGCAGCATCATCACCATCATCCTCATCGTAGTCGTCATCGTAATCGTCATCAACATCACCATCACCGTCATCAGCAACAGCATCATCTTCATCATCATCCTCATCATCCTCATCATCAGCAGCATCAGCATCAGCATCAGCATCTGCAACAGCATCAACATCAACATCAACATCAACACAATCATCATTATCCTCACCCTCAGCATCACCATGATCATCATCGTCAGCAGCATCATCAGCAGCATCATCATCACCACCATCAGCATCATGATCAGCATAATCATCATAATCATCATCAGCATCATCATTTCATCACCATCATGATCAGCATCATAATCATCACCATTCGCATCACCAGCATCATCATCACCAACATCAGCATCAGCAGCATCATCATCATAATGCTGCTCTTCCTGCTCCTCCCCCATCCTGCTTCTCATCACCATGCCATCATCATTCCACCATCAACCCATCACCATGTCACCATCATTTCATCGTCATCATCGCCATCATCACCATCATCATCAGCATCACCATCATCGTCATCATCATCATCATCATCATCAGCATCATCATCCTCATCATCATCATGTTCCTCCTGCTCCTCCTGCTCCTCCCACCCCTCCACCGCAGCCCCGCCCATCCACTCACCCTGATCCGCTGCTGCTTCGGCTCGAGGTGGCAACACCCGCCCGGCCCGTCCCCCAACCCCCCTCCCAGAACATCGGGGAGCAAGAACGGGATCAGTGGCGCGCCGCCGTGGGGACCCCTATCAGCATGCTGGCCAGACATGCTCGCGTGGTGACAACGTCACGACGGGGGGGGGGGCCAGTTTTCGGCACCGCCAGAAATTTTGGCGGGCCCCGGGACAGTCAACAACCGACTCGGCATGAAAACGAGCCTCGGGGTCGGGACTTTTCTGGGGACCCCGAATTGAAAAAACAGGGCGTCGCATGTCTGGAATGATGCGCCGCCGTGTGGACCCCATCAGCACGCTGCTGTTGGAGAAGCACAAGCGTGAGATCCAGACGTTGCAACTGCTTCAGACCAAGCGTTTTCGACCGGTTTCAAGCTCTGGGACCCCCAAAGAGCGATCGGGCTGGAAAAATGCCGCAGAAAAGATGTGGTCGAGGACTCTGGCCGAAATCTCTCGCGATGATGCAGCAGTTTTAGTCGCAACGACGGACCTCAGGGAATTCATTCGAACAGGAACCAGCGAGCAACACGCCGACTGGCTCCCAGCGGCGGCGCGTCACCCACAATCTTCCTCCCTCCCCAGAAAAGACACGGACGGCCACGCCTCGGCCGACCGGGACTCTGGTAGGCCGCCCCGTGCCTGGAAAAACCAAAAACTGCATGAATATCAACTTTCGGAGGTCTGCAGGGATTTCTCGGAGCTGCACTGAGCACCACTCCCTGGCGCGCGGAGCGCGCCAGGGGCGGCGCCGGAGACGCCGCCATGGGGGCCGAGCGCCGATCTAAGAAGTCCGCGTGCACCTCCAACAGTTTGTGCTCATACCTTGGTTAGACAAAAAACGGCCAACCAAATGTGCTGCGCCACAAGCGCCAACCTGCGCTCGCGCGACGCGTTGCCCTGACCTCGAATCGAAACAGCTCTGACACCGAACGGCGCGCGCAAAACAATTTAAACTGCGGCATGTGCAAATCTCACACTCTGGATGTCAAGTCCCGGCCTCCGTATGTGCTTGCTGGTCATTCAATCTGCATAATAGTATTATAGCTATTCGTCTTCTTCGGGAGGAGGAGGAGCGGGAGGAAAAGAGGTGGGGGATGATGAGGAGGAGGTGTAGTGGAAGGGAGGAGGGCCAGGGCGGGAAGGACAACGACGTGGATGCGGAGGAGGAGGACGACGACGATGCCGAAAAGCTCCACGACGACGCCGCCGAGGGCGCAGACGGATCAATAGCAGGAGGACGCTCAACAGATACTTTCGGCGGGCCGCGCAGGACGCAGCTCCCTGCAGAGAGTCGCGCGGCACGGCCCGGGCCCGGCGCAGCGCTCCGGGTCCTGCGGCAAGGCGCGCGGGGGTGTCGGGTGTGGCCAGAGGCGCTCCTGGCCCGAGGTGCCCCCAGGAGCTCCGAGAGGGCCCCCATCGCAGATCGATGCGGCCCGAAAAACGGCGCGGAAAGGTGGGGTCTGGGGCTCCGGTGGTGACTTGTCGCGGTGCCACAGTGTTTCGCGCTGTCGGACCACAAGGAAGAAGCAACTTCCAGGAGGTCGTCGTAAGAACGATGTTTGTTTGGAGAGGGAGGGGGGCGGAGAACAGCCGTGAGGCTCCAGCGGTGCTGCAACGAATCTGCTGCTGAATGCTGTAAGCGCCAGCCTGGGCGGCTTCGTGTTCGTAAGAACGACTGAAGGCTATCGAGCCCGGTTCGGAGGCCATTGAGCCGGGCAAAGCAAGAGTAAGCCTAGGATTGGGCCGGATCAGGCAGGGTTAAGCTGGATTCGCCGGGATTGCCGTCGAGTTCGATTGAAGAGGACGACCCAGGAATGCAGAGGACGCGGGACGCGAAACAACGGACATACAGGTAGGCACCTTTTGATTTGGCAGGGTCGACCTACACATTCAATTCAACTGTATGCTGGACTAGGCTGGTTTCGACCCTGGATATGCCAGCGCCGGTGCCAACTGCAGCCTCCCAGGAGTTCTGACCTCGACTAGGGGGCGGACGGGAGGCGGGAGGGAGGGAGGAGCTCGGAAGAGCTGGGAGGGGCTGTGCACAGTGGAGGCTGGTCCACAAGAACCCTTCCACAAGAAACCCGACCCTGAGACCCCAGGACGTCCATTGATCTTGGGTGTGGGAACGTCGCGCTTCCCATAGCAAAACCATCGAGACCCGAGAAACCCAGGGCACCCTGGAGGCATGCAGGGTGGTTCTTGGCATGGGCCCCCACTGCAGGAGGGACCTCTTGCTCGGCGTGGCGCGGGGGCGGCCCCCGGCGAGGCGCCGTGCCCTGCAAGCGGACGGCGTGTCGCTCTGCCTCGCGGGGACGGAGTGCTGGGAGAAGCTCGGACCGCAGACGCCTGAAGACTGGGGTTCAGTGAGCGTGCCGCGCCGATGCGTGGTAGGCCAGAACTGGCGGCGCGGCACGCCAAGCAGACGTCCCGGACCGTAACGGGGTGGATGCAGAGATGGGGGAGGACTGCCTTTTCACAGTGCAAAGTTCAGGACTGCTGGAAACAACATCATCTCCACTGGCAAGCTTACAGAATGCCTCTCTTGCTTCTCTTCATACCGCCCTCTTGCTTCACTTCAGTTGCAGGTTTATGTCAACCTCAGACATGGGAAGTGGGGATGGCGCGTTGGGGTTACGAAGGTGGAGGTGTGGGCGGGGGAAGCTGCACAATCTTACCTTGCGGCCCCCCTGACCCCTCGGGCATGACGGGAGCCATCGTTGCGCTACAAGGACAGCCTCATTCCAGGCCAGCCTTTTACAGTGCACAGTTTCAGACTGCTGCATTAAATCAAAATCTCCACTGGCCCAAGCTTACAATATACCTCTTGCTTCTCTTCAGTCTCAGCCCCGTGCCAGCCTCTGACATGGGACATGGGTGAAGAAACGGGTGTGTTTCTGGGGAGGAGGCGCAGCACTACTTACTTTACGCCCCACCTGACCCCTTTAGGCAGGGCGGGCCCCACAATTGTACCAGCAAGCCAGCCATTTCCTTGTTAGGTCAGCCTTGCACCACGCACAGCTTCAGATTTCACACAGCTTTGTCTCGTCACTTACCTTGGCAACTCTTACGCCACATGTTTCCTGCATTTGCACAGTCCTGCAGGCTCACCTTCGGGGGAGTACAAAAGCCACAATGGTAGCCACAGTGACGGGGACCCCTGGTAGGACCCGCCAATCGTGCGATTACAACCAAAGGTTTTTGTCGGTTTTCACCCACATGTATCGTTTGTTGAACATAGCACATCTTGCAAATGTAGATTTGCCACAACGCTGTCACTGAAATATCCAGAATCACAAATCGAAAATCCCACAATCTAATTCAATTTGGAAATCCCGGAAAACGAAATCAGTTTTTGATACATGTGCAAATTAATTTTGACTGTAATGGATTTCCAGAGGCGGCGCCGTAGGGCCGCGGAATCTTACCAGGAAAACAAGAGAAACCGGAACAAGCAT
Source organism: Prorocentrum cordatum (assembly GCA_963575745.1). Taxonomy (NCBI): domain Eukaryota; class Dinophyceae; order Prorocentrales; family Prorocentraceae; genus Prorocentrum; species Prorocentrum cordatum. Next base: position 574,550 of record CAUYUJ010018949.1, on the reverse strand, counting down.
GAAAAAGCTTGCGCTTCAAACAGAAAAGCAAGAGGAACTGAAAGACTAGCCAGCAAAACCTGTGACTGTCGGTTGTTTTTTAATAACGCATGCGATCTACACTTTAAATCCCTTGCATTGGCCTTTACAAAAGGATTATGTTATGTGGCGACCTTACACAAGGAACTTTAAGTGTGGAGGATATGCAGTAGCCTCCAAAACTGGAATCCTTGTGTAGCAGCCTGTACAAAGGAATTGCTTTTGTGGCGGCCTTACAGAAGGGTGTAAAGTGTGGGGTCCATGAAACGCCTTGAAAGTATACCGAAAATGTGAAGAAAGCCACACAATCAAATTCAGTTTGCAAAACAGTACAATCAATGCGAAAATGCCCTCACTGAAATTCACGTGGTCAATCCCCACAAATGAAATCACCTCGCAATACATGTACACATTGATTATGATTGTACTGGATTTCCAGAGGCGGCGCCGTGGGGCCGCGGAAGCTCACAACGAAAACAAGAAAAACAGAAAAACATGAAAAACATATGTTCCCACATGGAAAACAGGAAACCACTGAAAAAAAACAATAAACAAAAGAACGGGAAACATGTAAGTGTTAGTGTTTTTATGTGTTGCACAACTGACAATCAAAATGTATCCTCCGTGGGTTCTATATTTTTCCATGTGACAAACATGTTGTTTCATGGTTGTCATACTTTTCCTGTTTTTCTGTTAGGCTTCCGCTGACCCACGGCGCCGTTTTTGGAAATCCACTACAATCAAAATCAATGTGCAAATGGATTAGCACTTGATTTCCTTTGCGGTACTTTACAAGTTGACGCTGAGAATGCTGATTTTCTAACTGATTTTCATTGTACGGGCTTTCAGATAAAATTTCATTGCGTGGCGTTTCATATCGTTTGAACCTCCCCACGGAGCACGATCCGTGCGAGGGCGTTGCCGAACTGATCGCGGCGTTCGCAGCAACATCAGTAGCATGCAGCCGGCAACGCAGCCTCGGCGTCTGCGAGCGCAGGAGGGCACGGGGGTGGGAGGAGGAGGGAAATGGGCGGTGCTTCGGAGGGAAAACGAAGGACATATGAACGAAAAAGAATAGGAAGACAAGTCGATTACAAAGAAAACCCATGGTATACATTCGGCACCCGGGAGATCGATTGGTGTATATAGAGACACTCCTCCAACGAACGTCTGGGTCATGATCCGACGAGGGTGCCGACCATGCCCCCGCAACGGCCGACGGCGGGCCTGTCCAGGTTCGGTGCGGGTTTATCGTTGGCGTCCGATGTGCCACCGCCGGCATCACTCTCCGCCGCTGCGTTCCCCCGCTGGTCTGCCGCCGACCCCTCCGTCCTCACCCGTCTCCCGTCGTTGCACTCCGACACTCCAGCACGATGCTGCCGTGGTGCTCCTGCGCGTGACAGGGGCAGCACAGGGGTAGCCCCAGCTGTGCTAGCTCGGGGGGCGGGCCAGCGGCCCGTGGGCAGGGTGGCGGTCTGCGTGCCTTGCGCGCTTCGGTGCGCACACGAGGGGTTGGGGCGGCAGTCATTACCGCCGCGTGCGCATTACTGCGTGCAAAAACGCCCGCATCGTGAAACAAATCACGACGCGAGGTGCTCCGCGCTTTTCGGCCTCCCGAGGCCCTCGCTGGGCCCGGGGACCGTGAACAACAAGAAAACGGCTCAGGACGCAACACCGGCCCTGGGGAGAGGGTCGGGACCTCCGGGGACCCCGCATAACACTGGAGACGTCGCACCCCCCATGCAGGCCACCCCTCATTACCACTCGCACGCCCGGCCGCCCCACCAACTTACTACCTTCAACGTCGCCCCACCTCCTCCTGCAGCTTGCCCCGCGAGGGGGCGGGGCGGTGGGGGGTGGGACAGACCGATGGGCCTAGGCAAAACATATGGGAGCCCCACCAGTCTCTTACACAGAGGAATCCGCCGACCCTGTCGGCGTGTGTGAGAGGCTTCTCCGTTCGAGTCGTCGTCGCCGTCATTCGTTCATGGTCGTCTCTGTCATCCTCATCCCCTGCGCTTTCCTTTCCCTGTGCCCGTCGCCGCTCCTCTCTCCTTTCCTGGGCTCTCCTCCTCAAGCGCGTCAGCCAAAGCGATCTTGAGCAACGTCGACAAACACTCGAAGGGAAGCTCTTCCCTTTGATCCCTCCCCCACCGGGAGTCGGGGGGAGGTCCCCAGTTTGGGCCCGGAGGGGGTCCCGGGTCAGACCGGGTCCAGACCCAGATCCGGACCCGGGGGGGTCCCGGGTCAGATACGGTTCCCCTTCAAAGGCTCCCGGGCCCCAGAAAAGCGCCAAGACAGGCCAAGAGTGCCCTAAAAGCTCCCGAAAACAATCCACGAGGGCCCCGAATCGCCGAACGAACTGTCCAAGACGCCTGGACGGCCTCGATCCAGACGGTCCAATCGTGCAAGACGCTCAAAGAGGCCTCCAGGAGAGCAGTCCCAAGAGTGCCTCAATAACGAAATCCGTAGATGATCCACAGGTTTTTGCATCATTTCGGCGTTGTCACCTCTCCCGCTTCCCGACGTTCCAAGACGGCCCAAGCGGCCTCCCAGATCGCCCCCAGACAGCCAGCTCCACGAGCGACCCGAAATGGCCCAAGAGAGTCCCAAGACGGCCCAAGACGCCGCCAAAAAAGGCCCCAGAGGTCCCCAAGACGGCTCCAAGACGGTGCCGAGACGACGGACCAAAACGGACATTTTGAGCCCTCCGCTCTGAGTGTTTTTAGGGGAAATTCCCGACCTAGGCTCTGCCTAAAAGGGTTCTTTTCTTTCTATCTTAAAAGGGCCGGGCAGTGGGAACCGGCCCGGGCGGTTCCCCCGGTATCCGCCCCGCGGTTCCCGCAGTTGCGCCCCCTGGGTTCACTCAGCTTAGCTTAACTTATACCATCTTAACTTAGCTTAGCTTAATTTAGCTTCACTTTCCCTAGCCTAGCCTAGTCTAGTGTTGCTTAGCTTAGCTTAGCTTAGCTTAGCTTAGCTTAGCTTAGCGTAGCTTAGCTTAGCTTAGCGTAGCGTATCGCATCTTAGCTTAGCTGGGCTTAGCTTAGCTCAGTCTAGCTTAGCTTAGCTTGGCTTAACTTAGCTTAGCCTAGCCTAGCCTAGCTTAACTTAGCTGAGCTTAGCTTAGCATAGCTTAGCTTACCTTAGCTTTGCTTAGCGCAGCATAGCGCAGCGCAGCATTAGCACAGCATAGCATAGCATAGCATATGTATCCAAACATAGCATAGCACAGCATTGCATAGCATAGCTCATCATAGCATAGCATAGCATAGCATAGCAGAGCATATCATAGCATAGATGTAGATGTAGATGTAGATGTAGATGTAGATGTAGATGTAGGTGTAGATGTGGATGAAAGTGTAGGTGTAGGTGTAGGTGTAGGTGTAGGTGTAGGTGTAGGTGTAGGTGTAGGTGTAGGTGTAGGTGCAGTTGTAGGTGTAGGTGTAGGTGTAGGTGTAGGTGTAGGTGTAGGTGTAGGTGTAAGTGTAGGTGTAGGTGTAGGTGTAGGTGTAGGTGTAGGTGTAGGTGTAGGTGTAGATGTAGCTGTAGCTGTAGCTGTAGCTGTAGCTGTAGCTGTAGCTGTAGCTGTAGCTGTAGCTGTAGCTGTAGCTGTAGATGTAGATGTAGATGTAGATGTAGATGTAGATGTAGATGTAGATGTAGATGTAGATGTAGATGTAGATGTAGATGATGTAGATGTAGATGTAGATGTAGATGATGTAGATGTAGATGTAGATGTAGATGTAGATGTAGATGTAGATGTAGATGTAGATGTAGATGTAGATGTAGATGTAGATGTAGATGTAGATGTAGATGTGTAGATGTAGATGTAGATGTAGATGTAGATGTAGATGTAGATGTAGATGTAGATGTAGATGTAGATGTAGATGTAGATGTAGATGTAGATGTAGATGTAGATGTAGATGTAGATGTAGATGTAGATGTAGATGTAGATGTAGATGTAGATGTAGATGTAGATGTAGATGTAGATGTAGATGTAGATGTAGATGTAGATGTAGATGTAGATGTAGATGTAGATGTAGATGTAGATGTAGATGTAGATGTAGATGTAGATAGATGTAGATGTAGATAGATGTAGATGTAGATGTAGATGTAGATGTAGATGTAGATGTAGATGTAGATGTAGATGTAGATGTAGATGTAGATGTAGATGTAGATGTAGATGTAGATGTAGATGTAGATGTAGATGTAGATGTAGATGTAGATGTAGATGTAGATGTAGATGTAGATGTAGATGTAGATGTAGATGTAGATGTAGATGTAGATGTAGATGTAGATGTAGATGTAGATGTAGATGTAGATGTAGATGTAGATGTAGATGTAGATGTAGATGTAGATGTAGATGTAGATGTAGGTGTAGGTGTAGGTGTAGATGTAGGTGTAGATGTAGATGTAGGTGTGAGTCTCGCTGTTGATCTTGATGTAGATGTAGATCCAGGTGTAGATGTAAATGCAGCTGTCGGTGTAGATGTAGATGTTGCTTTCCTAAATGCTCCAACTCCTAGGTAGGGTCGCACTGCCCCGAAGGGACCCCAAGATGCTCCCGAGAGGACCCCGGGAAGCCCCAAGAGGGCCACAAGAGGCTCCCAAGAGACCCGTCCACTGTTCCCCGAGACCCCAAGAGCATTGCGACCAGATCCCAAGAAACATCCCTGAGGACTCGGACCCACGTCAGCGTCGTCATCGTCGGCAGCCCGACGGCGTATACACAGTAAAGTGGTTGGCACGCTGCCCTTTGTCTTGGTGGCGACACACCACCCCCATCCTGGTGGATGGCAAGTCCATGCCGACTCCTCCGCCATCCAGCCCCTCATCCCTCCTCCTCCTCCTCCTCCTCCTCCTCCTCCTCCTCCTCCTCCTCCTCCTCCTCCTCCTCCTCCTACGCCAGTGCGATCGTCGGCTCGCGCCCTTCATCGAGGAGAGCGACAGCGAAAGCGACGACGTGTACGAGGGCTTCTACATCGGGAGCTCGCCCGCGAGGCCCTCAGCGAGGTGAACCTGGTTCTCTCCTGAGGCGGCCTGCGGTCTGTACACTGCGTCCCTCGGCCTCAGCACTCCGCACTCCCTACAATTCCTGCTGCTCCCCCCAGTGCTCTTCCCCCCCTCTTCTTTCTCCCATCACCTGCTCCCTCCCATCTCTTTCCTCCTCCTTCTCATCCTCCCCCTCCCTCGTCCTTTCTCGCTACTCATCGTCACCCAGTCCGTTGGAGGTCCGGGAAAGAGGAGGAGCAGGAGAAGCAAGAGAGAAAGACAGTCGGTCCTCCTCCTCCTCCTCCTCCTCCTCCTCCTCCTCCTCCTCCTCCTCCTCCTCCTCCTCCGCCTCCTCCTCGTCTTCCCCCCTCCCGAAGAGCACCAGGGTGAGCTTGATTCAGTTGCTCGATATTTTTCAGCGTCCTCGCCTCTTCGAGCTTCCGACGCTCCAAGACGGCCCAGGAAGCCCCCAAAATCGCCCAAGACGACCCAAGAGCCTGCCGAAAGCGCTCCCAAACAGCTCAATACGGCCCCAAGACAGCCCCAGACGGCCCCAAATACGGCCCGAGACGGTCCCAAGAGGCTCCTGAGAGGCAGTCCTCCTACTGACATTTCGAGCCTTCCGCCCCAAGAGGCCCCCAGGAGGCCCCAAGAGGCGCCCCAGACGCCACCAAGAGGCGCCCCAGAGGCTCAAGAGAGTCCCCGGGGCACTCCCAAAAGAACCCCAAGAGGGCAAAATCAAAGATTGGCCTTCGCCTTTTGAATGTTTTCATCGTCGCTGTCTTCGTCGTCGTCCTCCTTCAGGGTCGGCGGCACCAGGCGCAAGCCTTCGCAATCAGTAACGGCGTGATCATCAACTTCGACAGTCAGCGCGGAATTCCTCGATCTGCGTTGGACCCTCCTCCCTGGCGCGCGGAGGGCGTCAGAAGCGGCGGCGGAGGCGCCGCCAGGGGGTTCCAGGCGTCGATCCGAGAAATCTGCGAGAACCTCCCAAAGTGTATCTTTCTGCCGGTGCTTCCGATCTTTCGGCAGTCTCGTACAGGGCTCTTCATCAACGTGTTCTTATTCGGCGTTTCGACATTGGGCGGAAAGGGGGGGGAGGGGGGTCTGGCTCCGGACCTCTGCTGCTGAGTGCGACTGTTTGCAACAGTGCGTCCTACGGAAGAGACTCCACCTGCCTGAACTGTCCCCAAAACAACTCATAGCCACTCCATGGGGGGGGGAGAGGGGGTGCGAGGGCCCGCGCCGATCGGCCAAACAATGAATTCGCCGGCCCAACGGGCCAGAGGCGTGCTGAGATCTCCGCTAACAACAACAACAACAACAACAACAACAACAACAACAACAACAACAACAACAACAACAGCAGCAGCAGCAGCAGCAGCAGCAGCAGCAGCAGCAGCAGCAGCAACAACAACAACAACAACAACAACAACAACAACACAGTCATACACCCGAGGGTGCGTAGGACACTGAATTCCCGTGCAGGTTGGCACTTCAAATGCGTCCTCGTTTGAGGCCAGATGGAAGCTCCACGTGAGCAGACTTCAACATGCAGATGGAGCTCCGTTAAACAAATTAACAGTATAACAAGTTCGCGCGCGCGGGCCCCGACGCGACAAGTACCCCGCCAAAGTCCCGGCAAGTGCCTGCCAGAGATGCCGGAGGCCCCCCAGACGGCCCAAGAGGCGCCCAAGGCGGCCTCAAGAGAGCGCCCAGACGGTCCAAGAGCCCTTGGAGTCCTCGAAAGATCGGCCGACGATGCCACAAGATCGCTCCAATACGCCCACCATGGCCTCCATACGCCCCCAAAGGCCCCCCAAACCACCCCCAAGAGGGTTCCAAGAGGCACAATTCATTGATTTCACTTGGATTTTGGACACATGTTCGGGTTCCTCCTTTTTCGGCTTCCCGACGCTCCAAGATGGCCTAAGAGGCTCCCAAGATCACCCCAAGAGGGTCCAAGAGAACCCCAAGGCAGCCCCAAGACGGCCGTAGATGGCCCCAAGACAGCCCAAGGCGCCCAAGACTAACCAAGAGAGCCCCAAAACGGCCCCAAGTGGAGCCCAAGAAGGTGACCAGGAACCGAAAAGTCCAGCCTTCAGTCCCAAGAGGCCCTCAGGAGGCCCCAAGAGGCCCCCAAGAGGCCCCAAGGGGCCCCCAAGAGGCACCCCAAGAAGCCCCAAGAGGCCCCCAAGAGGCCCCAACACGGCCAACAAGAGGCCTCAAAACTGCCTCCCAAAAAGCCCCTGAGAGGTCAACCACGAGAGCCCAACCAACATCATCCCTGAGGCCTCTGACCCGCCACCCACCGCCTCCGAAAAATGGCAGCCGCCCAACCGCACCGCATTGACAACAACACCCCGACAAACGACAGCGGCGAGGCAATATGGGCCGGCGGAATGGGCGAAGCGATTCAATAAGAAAACGATCACTTGAGGCGCTCTTCCTCCCCAACTCATGCTACATGTCCGCTCTGGCCTCAGTCTTCTCTTCTGCTGCCAGCCTCGCTGCGTGCGAGGCCTGCGCGCACGTCTTTGCCGAGTACAGAGCTGCTACAGGAGGCTCCCAAACGAAGCAGGCAAGGGAACGGAACGATGGTCAGCACGCCATGGCGACCTAGATACACCTGCCAAGCTGGCATTCGGGTGCCATTGGTCAGACAAAATGCGAGCCAACGAGGGCGGCACTTGAAAATACATATGGAACAGAGGACGGCCCTCCAGGTTTCGCAGCCCAGGGGTGTCTTCAAACATGTGTCCGATGTATGCCGACGCGTCCTGAATAGAACATTGTCCCACAGACTGGTCGATCAGCAACCCTGCACAGAACTCCACGAGGCGGGCAGCAGAGCTCAAACAGTATTCAAACAGGAAGGATGCTCAACAGGTTGTGGGGCGCCGAGCACTCTGACACTCCCCGCGAAAACGCAGGGTGAAAAGAGAGGCAATGTGCTTCGATCGGTCGCCCTGCAGTCGTCCTGAGCACCACCTCCGATCTTATGAGCCACCTCTTTCTTCCCCAAGCCATGCTTGAACGAAGTGGGGTCCTATGGCTGTTGTGAAGCCCTGACCTTCCGATACTGCGGAAATTAAAAAAGGCATCGTGCAGTCATCCCGGCAAGAGCCCTCGACCCCATCTTCCTGCTGCATCTCTCGAGCTGGATCGATCTGTGATGGCCCTGGGGCCCGAGACCGAGTGAGAACGCCCTGTGCAACAGAAGCAGCGCGTTCCGGGTGCTGGCCGGCGGGCGCCCAGGGCCGCCCCGTGGCCGCCTCGTGCGCTGGCCGGCGGTGTGGACTGCAACCATGCGTGCAGGTTGTGGTCCACAAGGAGGAGGAGGAGGAGGAGGAGGAGGAGGAGGAGGAGGAGGAGGAGGAGGGAGGAGGGAACACACTGTGCGCGCGATGATAGATTCAGCCACCTGGGTTGCACCCCACAGGCTGCACCACACACAGATGGTACCAAGCTCATAAGCACCACATCGGCTGAATGTGGGAGATTACACGCATGTGCTGCGACACGTATCTTGCATCGCCTAAGTGGCACCGCATGCGTACATACACGCATGCATCTATACACATGCAAATACATGTGCATATGCCATCACATAGACTGCATCGTACACATCTTGCACTGCGTGTATTGCACATATTGCCCCGATAAGGCAAGGATCTACTGTTTGGGCTCCACGCTGGCTAACATCTATCCAGGGTGCCGTTTCATGACATGCGTCGCGCTGGTGTAGACGTCGCTGTCGTCGCCACAATGGCATGCGCCGCCATACCCATTGGCCGTGGGCGACTGCGGCCATTAGTCGTTGCTCGGGCCATAATTGAAGGGAAACTGGGACACACAAATAAATACACACAAATAAAAATATTCCCCATATTTTCCTATATTTTCTGTGTTTTTGTCGTCCCCACCACTTCCCATATTTTCCCATATTTTCTGGGAAATCGACGATTAATTGTGTCTGTGTGTTTTTCCCCTCCTGAATAATGCACACAGGACTGCCAGGCATATATTAGGGTGTGTAGGTGGGTGTATGGACATTCTCCCATCCGAGGCGCACCATGTCCTATACAAGATTGGACCAAGCGGCGAACCCGCCCAGCGACCAGGCCCGACACGCACTGCGAGATCCCTCGATCCTGTGCGCAGTCAACCGTGATCATCTTCACTGGGCAACTTCTTATGGATGCCACGTGGAGACCCGAACATCTCGGTGCGCGAGCACCGAGCGCGACTCAAAGACGTCTGCGTTCAGACTGCTCTCGATACTCCGGAAACCTCCCAAGTGGGGTCCGAATCGATGGGGTCAGAGGATCGCGCCGAGGTGGCGGAGGCTTCGTCGATGCATCGGCGATGGATCCGCAACCTCGGCAATGCATCAGCGACGTCGGTGTGGAAAGAATCGGGCTCAACATCGAGCCGCATCGCCCATGCATGGGCGATGCGGCGCTATCCTCCAATCCGACCTACTCGGACCCCACTTGGGAGGCCCGTGGACATCCTCTTGCCAGACCCAGCAGGGCGACACCCTAAGTCAAAGTCCCTAACCGTAGCTGCCATGAGCGGGGCACGCACAGGGCGCGGCTGCCAGAAGGTGTGCCGTCGCTGCCGATGCGTGGAGCAGGCCCCGGACGTCTGGCGGCTGGGCCTCCCTCTGAGACATCTGGGCACAGCTGGGCCTATCGAAACCCCTTCCCAGGGGGGCCGGCATCCTTTGCCACCGCCACTCTCCGATCTCCACGCCTGACTCCCGGCCGCCCTGCGCTCCGAGCGTGAGCCGCAGTGTCCTCCACCAGGAGGCCAGGTGCTTAAAATGCGCAGCATCATGGAACCACTGGCAACGACGCGCTTTTCACACTCCACTCGCCAGGGGTTTGCTGCGTCACAAACGGCTTCAGGCTCAGCATGCTCCACCACAGCAGCCGGCCGTACGTCTGCTGCTGGTGCTGCTGCTGCTGCTGCTGCTGCTGGTGCTGCTGCTGCTGGTGCTGGTGCTGCTGCTGCTGCTGCTGCTGCTGCTGCTGCTGCTGCTGCTGCTGCTGCTGCTGCTGCTGCTGCTTCCGCCGCTGCTGCTGCTGCAAATGTGGCAGGTCGAGCGCGCACTCGTTCGACTCCTTCGACTCCCTGCCCGCGGCAAAGAAATTCACCGCCTGCTCCACCTGCTGCTGGCTGAGCCCGCTGCCTCAGAGGAACGAGAAACGGCATGAACATAAACGTACGGAGGTCCGCGCGGATTTGCTGGATCGGCGCTAGACCCCACTCCCCAGCGCGCGGAGCGCGCCAGGAGCGACGACTGAGGCGCCGCAAGAGGCGCCGTAAGAGGCGCCGCCAGAGGCGCCGACAGGGATGTCCCACGCCGATCCAAGAAATCCGCCGCGGACCTCAGATAAATTACGTTGATGCAGGTCTTTCGCCTTTGGTGCCTATCTGCACGCTGAGACCCTGGTCCGTGGCCCACTGGTCATACGTGTGCAGCAGCCTCACTGACAGATTGTGCGTGCGGAGAGCCTTCCCTTTCAGATAAGCCTCCACGTCGGCCGCGCTACGCACAGGGACGCCCCCTGCGAACCATCCGTTCAGTGGGTTGACGCGTCGGGGGAGGCAGAGGAAAGCCGACCAAGGGCAACGCTCTTGGCCAGAGAGCGCAACAGGGGTGGTTGTTCAATGTCTCTTGCCAGCGTCACACACCGACGCCATTACGCGGTATACGGCCCCAGATGCTCTGCTAGGGAACGAGCAGAACCCCATGCGGAGGACAGAAAGAGAGAGAGAGAGAGAGAGAAAGATTCCGTTCACGTTTGCTCCCCCCCTCCATGGGAGAACCATTTCACGCATCCGCGGGGGCGGCATCCCCTTCCCCAGACCCCCGGCGTCATGATTTTGTCGTAACACCGATCCCCAGAGTTCTCGACCCAGTTCCCGGGACCTGTTTTTCAGCCGAGCCGTTTTGTTGACGGTGCTGTGGCCTGGCGAGGGCCCCCAGGGGCCGAAACGAAAGAAGAACCTCCCGTCGTGAGTTCTGCCATGACTCGAAAACGCTCTGGGTTTCACGCGTCCGCGGGGGCAGCATCCTCTTCCCCAGACCCCCCGCCCGGAAAACACGTGGCGCCAACGCCTATGTTACAGTCAAAAGCCCGAATAAGGACGCGCGGTAAGGACGCAAGACCCTTGGAAGCCGAAGTTGGGATTTTTGGGGCGGCGGACGACGACGAGCTCAAGGACGCGAGCGCAAGGAAGAGCAAGGACGCAAGGGTACCCTGAGCAAAATCGCGCGTCCTTATGACGGTTTTCGACCGTGCGAGGCGGCGATCCTACCTCCTCCTCCTCCTCCTCCTCCTCCTCCTCCTCCCTCCTCCTCCTCCTCCTCCTCCTCCTCCTCCTCCTCCTCCTCCTCCTCCTCCTCCTCCTCCTCCTCCTCCTCCTCCTCCTGCTCCTGCTCCGATGCGGCCTCCTCTCCCTCTGCCGGGCCGGAGGCCGAGCGGCCGGCGGAGAGGGCGCCGGGCAGAGCTGCACGGCGACGAGGGGGGGGGAGCTCCAGGGCCTCTGGGAGCGGCCGCCGAGCTGTGGCCCCAGGGCGACCCCCCAAAGGGCTCGGGGATGGCGGCCCGCGGAGGGCAGAGGAAGGCCAGGGCGAGCAGCGGCCCTGGGCGGAAAGCGGGGGGAGCAGAAAGCGGGAGCGCGGTTGAGGTGGCGCGCGCGAGGGGGCACGGGGAGGGGGGAGGGCCTCTTGGAAGGAGGTTGCTGCCTCAAGGCGCCAGCCTTACATCTACAGGCAAGGCCCGCGCCGTCTAAGAAGCAGGAATGCTTCTAAGAGGCCTTTCCCCCTCCCCCTACCCCCCTCTGCGTGTGCCCATCTATTGTCGTTGGCGGGCCCTGACGAGCAGGTTAGGCGGGCGGACCCCACAAGGCGGGTCGGGTGGGTGTCGGGCGGGCCCTGACGGGCGGGTCGGGCGGGCAGGGCATTCAAAATGGCGACAAGGGGGTCCCAGGCGAGAGCCTGCGTAGATTGCACGAGCAAGCACGCGTGAAGCCTAACGGGCGAGTCGGGTCGGGCGGGCGGACCCTAACGGGCGGGTCGGGTCGGGCGGGCGGACCCTAACGGGCGGGTCGGGTCGGGCGGGCGGACCATTGAAGTGCAGGGCGTACACGAGCGAGCACACGTACCTTAACGGGCGGGTCGGGCCGGGCAGGCGGACCCTAACGGGCGGGTCGGGTCGTGCGGGCGGACCCTAGCGGGCGGGTCGGGTCGGGCGGGAGGAACATTAAAGTGTGGGGCGTACACGAGCGACGACGCGTGAACCCTATCAGGCGGATCGGGTCGGGCAGGCGGACCCGAACGGGCGGCTCGGGTCGGGCGGGCGGACCCTGACGGGCGGGTCGGGTCGGGCGGGCGGAACATTAAAGTGTGGGGGCATGCACGAGCGAGCACGCGTGAACCCTAACGGGCGGGTCGGATCGGGCGGGCGGTCGGCCCTCCCCTAGGGAAGGCCCAGGGGAAGGGCCTGAGTGTAGGCCTAGGAGAAGAGCCTAGGGTAGGCCTAGGGGACAGGTCTAGGGGTAGGCCTGGGGAAGGCCTACGGAAAGGGCCTAGGGAACGCTTAGGGCAAGGGCCTAGGAGTAGGCCTTGGGTGGGTAGGCCGGCGAAGGGCCCAGGGGTAGGCCTAGGGGAAGGGCCTAGGGGAAGGCTTAGGGTAGGCCGAACGGAAGGCCTAGGGGAAGGGCCTAGGGGCAGGCCTAGGGTAGGCCTAGGGGAAGGGCCTAGGGGAAGGGCCTAGGGGTAGGTCTGGGGAAGGCCTAGGGGAAAGGCCTAGGGGTAGGCCTAGGGAAGGCCTCGGGGAAGGTCCTAGGGGTAGGCATAGGGAAGACCTCTAGGGGAAGGGTCTAGGGGTAGATAGGGAAGAGCCTAGGGGTAGGCCTAGGAAAGGCCTTCCGCCCGGGTTCTAGAAGTGCGATGAATTCCGATGCGAGAGTGAAATGTATTGGAATTACCTATTAACCCAATGCGACCCGACCTAGGAGTTGGAGCCTCTAGGAAAGCATCATTAGCAGCAGCATTAGTGGGTGATGTGCTGCGCTATGCTGTGCTGTGTTATGCTAAACTGCTAGATGATATGCTATGATATGCTATGACATGATATGATATGTTATGAAATGATATGCTATGCGATGCTGCACCATGCTATGCTATGCTATGATATGGTGTGCTATGATATGCGATGGTATGCTGAGCTATGCTATGCTATGCTACGCTATGCTATGCTTGGCTATGCTATGCTATGATATGCTGTGCTAATGCTGCGCTGCGTTATGCTGCGCTGTCCTAAGCTAAGCTAAGGTAAGCTAAGCTACGCTAAGTTAAGCTAAGCTAGGCGGGGCTAGGCTAAGCTCAGCTGAGCAAGGCTAAGCTAAGCTAAGCCAATCTAAGCTAAGCTAAGCTAAGATGTGATAAGCTAAGCTAAGCTAAGGTAAGCTAAGCTAAGCTAAGCTAAGTTAAACTGAGCTGAGCTGAGCTGAGCTAAGCTAAGCTAAGCTAAGCTAGGCTAGGCACAGCTAAGCTAGGCTAAGCTAAGCTACGCTAAGTTAAGCTTAACTAAGCTAAGCTGGGTGAACCCAGGGGGCGCAACTGGGGGAACCGCGGGGCGGATCCTGGTGGAACCGCCCGGGGCGAGCCCCACTGCCCGGCCCTTTAAGCACAGAGGGTAAGAACCCTTCTAGGCATAGCCTAGGTAGGGAAGTATGTTGCATGAAGCTCCTGGGCGAGAGCGCGACTCGTTAGTTGCAAGAGCGCGGTGCCTAAGTAAACTGTGATGAGCTGTGCTGGAACCCCAAGCGAGAGCGTAATTCTAAAGCACGATGTCCGGATGTCCCAGGCCACAGCGGGATTCGTCCTTTGATTGGCAAGACATCCCAAGCGAGAACGCGTTTCCTGAAAGGCGAGTGCGCGATAACTGAGTATATTGCGAGAACGGCCAATGCGAGAACGCGATTCTTAGGTAAATCGCACGCTTCTGTTGAGCAAGAGCACGATTCTTGAATAGACCAAGAGGAAGTATCATGCGAGAGCCGTTGTTGTTGCAGCAGTCCAGGAGGCCCAACCACACAGTTTGAGCACCCGACTACGCCTTGACAAACAACCAGGGGGCTAGCGACGAGAGACACACGCACAGACATGCAGAGTGAGAACAAAAGCAGCGCTGACCGGTAAGGGGGGACCCAATTAATACATCAACCATGCGTAAGAGGGAGGGGAAGCAACAGTACAACACGCCTGCGACCAACACGTCGGTTAAGACAGTTACGAGCACATTTCGAATCGCCGTAGAAGCATCACGGCGCGCCTAGACCTACACCGTAAGGTCGGAAACCTTTGCTTAGCGTGTCGCAGCGGCACCGCGGCGACACGCTGCACGCCTTGCGAATGGACAGCGTGTCGCTCCGCTCCGCGGGGCGGGAGGCGTGGACGCCCGGGAACAGAGTAGTGGTTAGCGTGTCGCGCCGAAGCTTGGTGGGCCAGAACCGGCAGAGCGACACGCTAAGCCAAAGTTGCTGACCGCAATGCGACGAAAGTGCGAGCAACGAAAACAAACAATAGGAGGGAGGGGAACCTGCATTATAACAGAACGTGCGGTATAGCCTACACCAGCGACCATCACGTCGAATAAGAGAGTGACGAGCACAGAAGCATCACGGCGCGCCTCGATCTGAACCTTTAGACCTTTACAGGGCCGGGGGGCAGGACCCTACCCCTACTGGTTTGCTTTCTGAAACGCTGGCTGGGGCCCAGAATTCGAAGGATGCTTACAGCCAAATCCCCAGAGGGGGGATCCGATACCCCAACGTCGAGTGGACCCGCAGAGATAAGGGGCACTACCGGTTGTAGAACGGATTATAAGAATCGGAAACGAGGGGCACTCGCAGGCGGCGAGAGGACGAAGCCGATGACGAGGCGGACGATCCGGTCGGACCGATCGAAGCCGCGCGGAGGCCAAGTACAGTGTAGACCTGGCCACAAGAACGTGCATCAAGAGCATGATGCCCCTTCGCCAAAGGCCCAAGGCCCCATGGAGAAATCCAGCATGAAGATCACGAGGTAAAACATCCAAACACGAAGAGCATAAGGGCAACCCTCCGCAACTAGGGGTGTTCTTGTTCCTTGTGCCAATTGCAGTCGGTCGAGTCTACAGTAAGGGCCCGACCACAAGAAACCTTCCAAACGAAACCCAGCCCTGAGACCCAGGGCGCCCATGAATTTTTGGTGCGGGAACGTCACGATCTCCATAGCAAAACCATCGAAATCCAAGAAACCCAGGGCACCCTGGAGGCAAGCATAAGGTTTCTTGGCATGGGTCTCCACTGTAGATGCGCTCCTGCCCTCTTGGGCCCCTGCCTCCCCCGGATGTGGAAGTCCTCGAGCACCAGGACCCGTGTCGACCGCTGCCAGCTGCCGCAATGGTCGGCCACGTAGTCCCCGATGCACTCGAGCCGCTGGTGAGGCGACGGATCCTGCTGCCGATCCACCTTCCCCTCCTCACGTACCTCTGCTGCTGATGCTGATGCTACTGCTGATGCTGCTGCTGCTGCTCCTCCTCACCTTCCTCCTCATCCTCCTCATTTCTCTGCTACATCTGCTGCTCATGATGCCTCCTCTGTGCCTCCTCCTCCTCCTCCTGCTCTTGCTCCTCCTCCTGCAGGACCCAGCCCTCTAGTTGAGGAGCGTCCCCTCCCTTGCCTCCGCCGCTCCCTTCTTCGAGCCGCGGGGCAACGCGGACGGAGCGGTGGTGCTTGGGGGGGAAGGACACGGGCGTGAGAAGAGTGCCGTGGCCACAGCACTGGACTCCTCACCCTCTCTGGCGATAGTCCTGGCGGAGCTCACTCCGATGAACCCAGGAGGCGAAGGCGCGGTTGTCCGGCCGTGGCCCTCATTCCCGACGGGCCAGTCGCTTGGTTTCTTCACTCGAACATGTGCATGCCTGTCGAGGGCAAGACGAACGCAGCCCCTCCCTGAGCTCTGAAGCTGCTGCATTGCCATCGAGATGTCCAGGGGACCGCTGACAGCCGCCACCGACCATCACCTCTCCTCGACGGCTGGAGGCAGGGTTGGGCGCCGCAGTCTCCCGGAGCCTGGAGGCGCAAGATCAAGAATCCTGATTTGCAGGCTCGTGCGTGGATGGATGGCCAGTCTTCATGGGACGCATAAGGACATGCGAGTACTCAGTCCTAATCTGAGGCGTGCGCCCGACCCGATCACGTAATACACACGTCTTGCAGTAGATCGCTTTCGGGCAGTATGGCCAGAAATCGCCAGCACGGAGCTCATACTATAAGACTGCTCGTCGCGCGCCCCGCATGTTGGGGTGACGCCGACGTCAGGCCCCTGGCCGCGAGGTGCTTATTGAGTGAACCCCCCTCCCACCTACACAAGACTCACGCACCCAATTCTGAACCCTTCTTTGTTGCCGGCATCCTCGTGGCTGACCCCACGGCGGAAATAGCGGCAGACCCAGGCGTCCGATGTGCTGTATTTTTCCGCGCGAAATTCCCAGACGTCCTGCCCCTTTCCCCATGGCCAGATTTTCATCCCAGGGCGTTTCGTCCCGGCCGACAGCGGCGCGAAGCCTCCCGTCGTGACACCTCTTCACGGCGCGAACATGCCGGGGGTCGCGGTGTCCACCCCGTCCCCCACGCCGACGCTGGGGATTCGGCTGCGGGCCCCGGTCCGTGCCCGTGCCAGGGCTCTGCCGTGGCTCGGCGTTGACGGAGGGGGGGGCAAGGCCGAGAGGGGAGAGCGGATCGGCCACGTGCGTCGGTCTCCGCCCCCGCTGGCCTGAGCCCAGGCCCTCGCCGCTTCGTCCCACAGGCAGGCCCCAGCGGTGTGCCCAGAAACGAACGACGAAAGGGAAGGGGTCTTGTGCGCGATGGCATGGCGACGAGAAGGGGTCTTGTTACGCTTAGGTCGGACATGTCTTCCTGCAGGCAGATGTTGGACGACATATGCTTAAAACAATTATTGAAAAAATAGCCCCCCAAGAAGTCGACCAACTGTCCCCAGACTATGTTTTACTATTTACGAATGTTCCTTCTGCAGAGGGACATGCCCGACGTAACCTTGCGCGGCGGCGTGCGCGGGCCGCCAGCGCGGCACGCTACGCTGGAAGCGAAGGCGCTCACGCGCCACCTCACGCGGGCAGTTTGCGCGCGGACGTCCGCGCAATCGGCACCGTCGTTCGGCGCCGCTCAGGTGGCACTGCGGGTCGGGCCAGGCTCTCGTGAACGACGGTCGCCTGGAGGCAGAGCGTCGAGAGGAGCAGCTCGTCCACCTCATCGCCGACCGCCCTGTGGCAGATCGGTAGCTTGCCTCGCAGCGCGAGCAATGGCTCGAGCCTCTGGCTGAGAAAAGGTGCCCAATAGCGTTGCCGAGTATGCATGATTGAGTTCCCAGCTATCACATGACTGCCGCCTGGAGGAGACGGCAGCCACGAGGCGCCCATGACTGCCTGGGCCTCCAGGGGATGCTGAGGGAAGTCGTCGCCAGCCGTCGACCGTCGTCGCCTTGGAGTGGGGGAACCTGGAGCATCAAGGAGCGTGCCGCCCACCACTCCCGCTCGCTCTGAGCTCCCTGAGTGGCGAGTACTGCACTGTGCTAAGTGCGGGGCGCATGCGGCCCACCTGATGGCCGGTCTGGCCGAGGAATGTCGTCCCCGACCGTCCCCCAAGGGGCTCGAGGTCCCCGAGCAAATTCGGAATAACGCGCATGCCTCGCAAGAGGAGCTCCTGCAAAGAAACCCGCGCTGCCGCACAAAAAGATGCCGCCGGCACCACCTCTCGGTCTCAAGACTTGGCGAGCGGACCCTCGGGTTGCAAAGGTGGTAGGCCACCGCCCCTTTGGGTAGTTGGCGGTGGGCGCCACCTAGAGGTCCACTCCTCGTCGCCCGCGACTCTAAAGCCGCTGTGCACTTGGCCAATGAGTCCTCCTCCTCCTCCTCCGTCTCCTCCTCCTCTTCCTCCTCTTCCTCCTCCCCAGCTTCCTCCTCCTCCTCCTCCTCCTCCTCCTCCTCCTCCTCCTCCTCCTCCTCCTCCCCCTCCCCGTCCCCCTCCTCCTCCTCCTCCTCCTCCTCCTCCTCCTCCTCCTCCTCCTCCTCCTCCTCCTCCTCCTTTTCCTTTTCCTCCTCCTCCTCCGTTTCCTGATCCTCCTCCTCCTCCTCGTCCTCCTCCTCCTCCTCATCATCATCATCATCAACATGATCGTTCTCCTCGGTCTCCTTTTCCTCCTCGTTTTCGTTTTCCTCTTTCTCTTCGCCATCATCATCACCACCACCATCACCATCACCATCACCAACACCATCAGAATCACCCTCACCACCGTCATTACCATCACCATCAGAAGCACCGTCATCATCATCGGTGCCATCAGCGTGACCATCAGCATCATCCTGATATTCCCCTGTGGCCAATATATTGATATCCCAGAGCAAAACACTGCGGGGTTGGCCACCAGACGCACACTACAACCGATTCGATTGAAAGAGTGTCCCAGGGAGGGTGGGGCGGGAACAACAAAAGGCTACGAGCGAGGGGGGACGGGCACGAGGTAACAGCTGTTCCTAGAACCCCTCGTTCGTGTCATTGGACGGCCTCTCGATGTCATTAGTGCGCACGCACGAACATGATTTTTCCCAGTGGCCATTAGATTGGCATACCAGAGCGATGCACTGCGGGGTTTGCCACCCGACGCGCACTGCAATCGATCGAAAGAGTGCCCCATCCCCCATCCAGAGTAAACCCATTTACCCAAAATGTTTTGGCTTGGGCGGGATGGGGCGGGAGAAGCCGTGCTGCACTATCTTGAGGAAAACAGCATCGCACAACACGCCACACATGTTAGTGCCCACAATGTCCGACGTGTGCTGGCAACAGCAGGGCGCAGCTTAGGTGGGTAGTGTTTGGCGTTGTTGGTTTTCCAACCGTCTGCACCCTTCCCCCCAATTGCTCGTGAGGCTTCCCCGAACGAGAGCAGAGGCCAGCTTTGTACGAACACCTCAGGGAGAAGAATTGACCGTCGAGATCGGCGGACATGAAGAGGCGCTTGCTGAAGTCGGCTCCGAATTGGCACTGGTCCAAAATCACAAACTTGGTATTGCTGTAACTGCCGATATGCTTGAGGTATGGAATAAGCCAGAGCGTGGATGAAGCTAGATTCTAGATAATGAAGAGGATGTCGCATCGCGACGCCAGCTGGACCAGCTTGCACGTGACTCTGGCAGGGCGATTGCCTTCCCAGCATGCAATGCGATCGTTGGCGGACAGGTCGGCGAAGCCCCAAATGTGTTCTGGGGGCCGCGCGGCACCGGGCATACGCGAGAGGCGTGGCGCACGCCCGGCGATACTGAACGAGCGGCAGGGAGCGGCGAGGAAGACGCCCAGCACCCTGCCAGCCCGCATCAGCTTCAGCAGGCCAGGCAAGGCGCCAGGCGAGAGGATGCCAACGCCAAGCTCAAGCTCAATCATCCGCGACGAGATCCCGCACATCGCGCTGGCCTTGCTGATGCTCGCCGCCCCTGCGAAGACGCCCAGGAAGATGCCCCCGCCGCCCGCCCAGGAGGTTGGGGAGCTTGCGCCTCGCCGAAGAGGATGTCTCCTAGGTGCTCCGAACAGAGCCCGAGGCGCTCCTGGACGCGGGCGGGGAGCTCGACCAGTTGTGCATTATCTTGCTGGACTTCTCGCACCTGATGAGCGACGCCACTTGCCCGGCGCCCTCGCCCCTGCACCTCGGACTGCGCGCGCCCCCCCGCGAGCGCATCCAGGACGGACCGCGCGGCGGAGGCTGCGCGGCACGATCCTCAGCATTTCGAAAGGTAGTGCACCCTGGCCGCCATCGCGATCAGCGGGCCCATGTCCGCCAGCGCGAAGCCCCAGAGCTGGCCCTTGGGCTGCTTGCCCGCGCGGAACAGCTCGATGACGCGGCCAAAGCACTTCAGGCTGTCGCGGTCCAGCGCCACGTTGTCGTCGTAGACGCTGGTCTTGGTCGGCTCGGCCCCCCTCGTCGGACGGCCCCAGGATGAGCGACCTCCTCTGGCGCCCTGGGCCGAAGCCAGCTGCAGGGGGGGCGACGTCGCACGCGCGGAGCCCACGCGGCCCGCCTGGCCGCAAGCAGGCGCCGAGCCCGACCAGGGCAGCGACCGCCGCGCCCGCGCGCCCGAGGAGGCGGAGACCGCCGCCCCGCTGACCGCAGGACACGGAGGGGGGGGCCGGCTCAACGCAGGCCGACGTCGCCCCCGCGCCTTGAGCGACCTCTCGAACCTCGCCAGCGGCTTGGCGTTCGGCCTCATTAGCGCGGGGTAGCAGCGCAGCGCCTCGGCCTTCAGCTCCCCCCCGCCGCGCTACTGCCAGCCCCCGGGCACGCGTGGCCAGCCCGCTCTGGGAGAGCCTCCTGCAGCGAGCCCAGGCGGCCCACCTTCAAGCCGTGGAGGCGGGCGTGCTCGAAGAAAGCCGCGACGCGCCCACCGCGGTCCTCGACCTGGGCCGCGCGGGCGGCGATGCTCTCCAGGTAGGATGCGCCGCCGCGCCTTGCTGAGCGCTGGGCGGCAGCCAGCATTGTCGAGGTCGCGACTCGCGATCCCCCCGAACCACGCCGACGCTCGGTCAGCGGCCCCCCCCCCGAGCCCGGGGAGGGAAGGAAGCTCGACGGCCCCGGGGCTGCGACCACACTCAGGAACGCGCCCCTCGCGACCCTGTCCGAGCCGTCGCCCGGGAGCGCGCCCGCCCCATCCAGCCGCCTCGACGCGTTGCGAGCCGCTACCCCGGAGGCGGCCGCCCCCCGAGTGGCAGGCGCTCGCGCCGCCACACCAGGCACCAGGATGACCCGGTCCAAATGAAGGACGCCATGCATGGCCCAGGGCGCCGAGGGTCGGCCCCCAGAGGCGAGAAGGCCGACCTGCTGGATTGACCACTGACGGGATCCAGCGGCACAGGACCCGAAGCCCTGAGGCCCGCTGAAGGGCAGCGACCTGTCGCAGCTGACCGAGTAGGGCGGGACCCCTTGCACCGCCGCTTCTGCAGCGCGAGCGCGGACCCCACGTTGCCCACGAGGAAGAGCGCCTTGCTGTGCCTCCAGCGGCCGCAGCACACCACGTGCTTGAGAACCCAGCTTGACGCCGCGAGCCTCCTCGACGTGGACGGCGCCCTCGCGCGCCCCACAAGGCCGCTCGGCCACGACCGCCCGCCTGGCCCCGCTGACGGAGCTGGGGCAGACGTCTGGGAAGTCGTGCTGCACCGCCCAAGTCGCCCCCCCATCCTCCTGGGCGACGTCGCCGCCCCCGTCGATGGGCGGGTCGGCCAGCTCGCAGCCGGCCAGGGCGACGCCCCGGCGCAAGTGAAGCGGGCCCGTCGTGAACCTCCAGCGCTCGTCGCGACAACCTGCTGCCTGCGCCGACTCGGCAGACCGCTCAGCAACGCAGACACCGAGGCCAGTCTGGCCGGCCTCGTGAGCCACCACCTGATCCAGCCACCCTGCTCCAATGTCCGAGTAGACCAGCGGCGGGATCGCCGCCGCGATGAGGAGCTCCCTCTCGACGCTCGGCCAGACGCCCTCGGCCTCGCCCCGCGCTCTCGGCGAAGGCGAAGGCCGCGGACAGACGAGACAAGCAGGGCCGACGCAGGAGGAAGGCAAAGCAGAGAGGTGCCCGAGGACGGCCCGCATCTCTCTCCCAGAGCAGCGGCCTCGTCGCACCAGAGCGCGGAGTCCGGCACGGAGGCGCCACGTGCGCCGCGCGGACACGGGGGCCGCCTGCTTCTCGCCATCGACGCGCACCCCTACCAGCTCGACGGAGGCGCTGACCTCCTCGACCTCGTGGACATGGAGGCCCGCCTTTCGCCCGCCGACCGGCGCCTTGACGCGGAGCTCCCCCGCCCCCGCCTCGTCGCAGCCGAAGACGCCGAAGTTGTCGACGCAGGCCGCGCGCGCGCCCCCCCCCCCCCCCCCGCAGGCTCGGCGGCGGCGCGCCGCCACGAAGAAACCGAACAGGAGGCAGACCTGATCGAAGTAGCAGTTCCTCGTGGACCAGCTAGGCCGCCCACATGGCCCAAGAGAAACCCATGGGGAGCGTCTGCAGGGCGGGGTAGACGAGCTCCTGCGGCGCCATCTTGACCCAGTCGACGCAATGGGCCCCCGCGGCGCCAGCGCGGACGGGCGGCAGGGCGAAGTGCTGCGACAGCTCCGCGTTGATCCTGAGCTCGTGGAAGTAGTTCTCGATGTCGAAGCTGGCCGAGTAGACCGCCTGCCCCCTGTCCGCCTCCTGCCGGCTGAGCGAGTCGCCGGTGGCAAGCTGGATCGAATCGGGAATATAAGAACGGACGTTGCTCCTGCGCGAATTAGATATGGACTGCAGATCGCCACTCTTCTTGCGAACGAAGAACAAACCAACCCTTTCTTTGCGCGCACGAGACCACCGCGCCAGCTTCCTGTCACGAAACTCTCAAAGCAAAGACCCCTCCACTTCGCGGAATGTGCCTCCAGCGCCGGGTCAATGCATAGGTTCGGCAGAACCTCCATCTTGACGCGCAGTGCATGCTCCTCGTCACAGCGAAGAGTGGCGTCGCGAAGCCGCCTGAAATTGCGCGACGCGGACTCGGGCAAGACGCTGCAAATGTCCGCGCCGACCAGGTCGCGGCTCGGGAGCGAGACGCCCGCCGAGCCAAACGGGGCAATCTCCCCGACCCCCCCCCCCACACCCGCCATGGCGAGCGTCTGCGCGCAGAGGCGCCGCGAGGGGGGGCCTCTTGCGGAGCAGGTCTCTCCCGCAGCAGGGGGGCCGCAATCGCCGCCTCCTGGGCCAGCAAAACAGCGGCCCGCGCCTGCTCGCCACCTGGCCCACTCGGCCCAGCACCTCCGACTCCCCCGAGTTCGCGGAGAGCTCGCGCAACTTCGTCGGGTCGCTCGTCGACCCAAGCACGCTTACACACTCGTTGCATGGCCCCGTGGCTGAGATAAGCGGCGGGCCCTCCTTCGCCAGGGGGCCGAGGCGGAGGCAGGAGGTCGCGCCGGCGGCCGTCGACCATGCCCGCGACAAAACTGCGCCGCAGACCTCGACGAGGAACGCGGCTCAGCGGCGGCCCAGACTGGGCCGCGAAAAAGGGAACGACGCGGAGCGGCGGCTAACCCTTCTTCGCGCGGGCCGCCTCCTCGCGAGCCTTGCGTCGCTCCTTCTGGATCTGAGCCTCGCCCTGGAGCTGCGAGGCCACGTGCGCGGTGAGCTGTGGAGCCACGGCGGCAGTCCGCCGTCCCAGCCCGTGGTAGTACTTGCTCTCCTCGAACCTCGGCGCCTTCGGGTTCGCGGCGTAGGCCTCCTCCAGCAGCTGCACTCGGCGCAGGACAGCAGGACCGACGCGTCCATCTGATCGTACGTGATGGCCCATTCCAAGACCTCCATGAGGAATCCGTGTTCGTGCTTGACTCTGCCGTTGTCTGGAATATGAGCGTCGCGCATCCACTTCTCCGTCCTGGCTCTCGGCGCGCACCCCTGGTCTCGAACGAACTTGCAGAGCCAAAGGGTGGTCCTAGGCCCTTGGGTGGGGAAATCTTGCCAGACGGGCTCCTCAGGCCGACGCCGCCGCTGCGCGGGAGGAACCGCAGGCCCATCTGGTCACGCATGACTGGCAGCATTCGCGCGTCCGTGGACCGCGCGCCCACGCGAGCACCCGCTGGGGGCACCACAGACGGAGGCCCAGCGGTAGCGGCGGCGAGGCCGCCGGGTGCAGGGGCTGCGGCGACCGCCAGCTCAATCTCCTTCTTCCTGTCGTCGAGGTCGCTGGTCTTCTGGGCCACGGCCACGCGCTCAAAGACGATGATGGCCATGACAAGTTTGACGAAATCGAAACCGTCCTGGATGATGGCGCTGGCGTCCACGCGCCAGTCCTGCAACACCGTCGGCGCTCCCGCATGTCCACCGTTGGCCAGCACGACCCACTGCACATCCGCGCGGGGGGCGCCTGGGGCGGCACGCAGGGCCGCGGCCGGGGGCGCGGGCGCAGCCAAGGGTCCACCTGCTAGCGCCACGACGCCAGCGTGGGCCGCGGCAGCGGCCACGGGCACCCCTCCAGGCTGCGCCGCGACGAGAGCCCCGCCATGGTGACGCGCGGCAGCAACAGCGGGCCCACCAGGCAGACCAGAGCCAGCAAGCCAGACATGCGTCGCCACCTGGTCGCGGACCGCCACGCCACGGCGTCGGCGCCCAGCTCGACCGCCCCTTGCGCGGCTCGACGGAGCTGCGCGGTGGCGATCCCCTCGTCGAAGATGTGCCGCCACTCCTGGCTGGTGTGGAACTGCTCGGCTGGGGGGGATCTGTACAGCAGGGCGTGCGGCGGAATCGACTGCGGGACGACACCTTGGACACACGACCTAGCATCAAGAGCAATGAGATATTCTTCGTACACGTCGTCACCAGGCGCTGCGATTATCCAGCTCGCCGCCTGGACCTTGCAAAGCATTATCATAATCATCATCATCATCATCATCATCATCATCATCATCATCAGCATCATCATCATCAGCAGCAGCAGCAGCACGGACATCAGAATCATCAGCATCACCAGCATCATCATCATCATCATCATCACCACCGCCAACAACACCACCACCACCATCATCATCATCAGGATCATCATCATCATCATCATCATCAGCAGCAGCATCATCATCATCCTAAGCATCGTCTTGAGCACCCGCATCATGATCATCATCATCATCATCATACACATCCGCATCAGCATCAGCATCATCAACATGAACAGCATCAGCATCACCATCATCGTCATCAGCATCGTCATCACCGACAGTATCATCATCAGCATCATCATCAGCATCAGCATCATCATCACCACCACCACAATCAGCACCGCCACCACCTTCACCGCCAGCATCATCATCATCATCATCATCAGCATCATCATCATCATCGTCATCATCATCAGCAGCATCATCACTATCATCATCATCAGCAGCATCATCATCGGCAGCAGCAGCAGCATGATCGCCATCAGCATCACCATCATCAAGATCCTCATCAGCATCAGCAGCAGCATCATCATCGTCATCAGCAGCATCATCACCGACATCATCGTCATCATCATCATCATCAGCATCATCATCAGCATCAGCATCATCATCACCACCACCACAAACAACACCGCCACCACCTTCACCGCCATCATCATCATCATCAGCAGCAGCATCATCATTATCATCATCAGCAGCATCATCATCGGCAGCAGCAGCATGATCGCCATCAGCATCACCATCATCAAGATCCTCATCAGCATCAGCAGCAGCATCATCATCATCGGCAGCAGCATCGTCATCGTCGTCATCGTCATCGTCATCATCATAATCAGCATCAGCAGCATCAACATCACCATCAG
The DNA here is from genome assembly GCA_963575745.1 of Prorocentrum cordatum. Taxonomy (NCBI): domain Eukaryota; class Dinophyceae; order Prorocentrales; family Prorocentraceae; genus Prorocentrum; species Prorocentrum cordatum. The sequence goes on along the minus strand of CAUYUJ010018949.1, from coordinate 549,110 downwards.
CGTCATCACCATTATCGCCAGCAGCAGCATGAATACCATCATCATCACCATCATCATCCGCATCAGCATCATCATCAGCAGCATCATCAGCAGCATCAGCATCACCATCGCCAGCATCAGCAGCACCATCACCAGCAACAGCATTGTCAGCATCATCATCGGCATCATCATGATCAACCTCATAACCCTCATCGTCAGCATCAGCATCGCCAACATCATCATCAGCAGCATCACCATCATCATCCTCATCATTACCATTACCATCATCATCATCATCGTCGTCATCATCATATCCGACTCCTCCACTTCCTCCTCCGTTTTGCCGTATTCACCCTCCCCCCCTCGCTCCCACCAACCGCCTGACCCATCCATCTCTCCCTCTCCTGGAAACAATCACCCAGCCATCACCAAGCACCCTAACCCCCGCTCTCCCCCTTTCCCCTACCTACCTCTGTCCCTCTCCCCTTCCTCGCCCCCCCTCTCCTCTCGCAAACTCCTGACGTCGTGAGTATTGTCCACAACGTGGACACCGTGTGGTTAAGACACTTCCGCAGGGAACAGCTGTTCATCCCGGGTCTTGTTTGACGCCCCCAGGAAGACCAAAACTGCAAAAACCCTCCCGTCTAGATTTCTGGAAGCGCGAGGGGCCCTGGGTCCCCCACCTCCACTGTGGGGCGGTCGTCCTTGCGGATGCTCGTGCTGTCGTCGAACTGAAAAGGCTCGCCCAAGACGCTGGAGATGTGTTGCTCCAGGCCCTCCACTTTCAGCCTGACGGCAGCGATCGCTCGTCCGCCCAGGGAGCCACGCTCCTCCTCCGCCTCCTCCTCCTCCTCCTGATGCTTCCTAGGTCACGGCAGAGTTCTCATCGGCCCCTTGTAGTCTTTGGAGACGCCAGTGGGGGGCCATATTCTCGTGAACCTCAGTTTCGACGCATCGATATCGCAATACATACTATGCTTTCCTACGCCCCCCCCCCCCCCGGAGCTGGAGCCGTCAGATTGGGCCCCCTTCCAGGACGTAGGCAGACGGTCCCTCGAGGTGAACTCTACGGGCTCCTCTTGGCTATTACTTATAGTACGGGTGCTCTGATTTATGTTGCGGATAACTCTGCTGTTGCTGACGGCGGGTACTCAGGACTGTATCTAGAACCATCGGGGGACAACAAGGGGATCTGGGGCATGATAAGACGGCAGCTTAAGGACACTCAACGTGACGAGTCATTCATCGTTGTTCTTCGAGTCGCTTCTCATCTTTCAGCTCCAGAGACGGTGGAAAAAAAGGCATACCCCTGTTTCTCACGATAGGCAACACGGTGGCGGACGAGTTGGCTGGACAGGCAGCAGTTTCTGCCCGACTCTCCGAAGGTCTTCCTCCTCCTCCTCCTTCTCCTCCTCCTCCTCCTCCTCCTCCTCCTCCTCCCCCACCTTCTCTGAATGTTGTCAGCGCGCTCGAGACAGACCACACTCTAGATGAGAGTGGTAAGAGGTGCCCCCGTTGTAGGAGATCTGCCTCCGACGCCACCCTCATTATGTGGCGACGGTCCCCTTGTTTGTTTCTCACTCCTGGCGATGCTCATGTTTCCCGTTGTCCTGTCAGTCAGCACTTACATATAGGGGGGGGGCTGGGTGCATGACACACATCGCATGGCCTTTCATGGCCGGGTCACAACCACTCGACGGGAATATCTTCGTCGGATCGGTCTCGGCGAATGGCCCAAGGCCCTGACTCGCGCCCAGCAGGCAGCAAGGGCTTCGAGGTAGTCTCTCTTTGGATCACTCCGTGATGGCGCATTCTCAATCTCACTCTCCTCCTCCTACTCCTCATCCTCCTCGTCCACGTCCTCGTCCACCACCCTCTTCCTCCTCCTCATCATCCATTCCTCGTCCACCCCTCTTCCTCACAAGCAGCTTCTCCCTGTCGCACCCAGAGACGGGTCGGAAGGGCGGGCCAGGCATTTCGCCTGAGACTTCCTCACAGGGCTCGAGTTAAACAGTGTTTTCCGTTTTCGTTTTGTTTTCGTCATCCCTAGTTCTGTCTTCGCTCCACATTTGCTGCAAAACGAAGTCAAAACGAAAACGGTCCACGTCCTCGTCCACCACCACCTCCTCCTCCTCCTCATCCATGCCTCGCCCATCCCTCCTTACAAGCAGCTCTTCCCTGTCGCACCCATAGACGGGTCGGCAGGGCGGGCCAGGCATTTCGCCCGAGGCTTCCTCACCATGTATGATCCTGACGCTTGGACTTTTGACTACCTACCAGACCACCCCAACCCAACCCGAAGACCCGAATTGGACCCGAATTTCGGGTTGGGGGGGGTACGGGTTCCATGTGTTTTTCCAACGTTCCCCGACCCCCCCCCCACTGGAAATCGAGGATAGATTGGGACCTTCGGGTTGGGTTGGGGTGGTTTGGTGGGTGGTGAACTTTGCAAGCGCTGCACGGAGGGGGGCTGGCTTGCAAAACTGTGGCTCGCGCCGCAGCGCCGCGCACGCTCGCCCGAAGAGCCCGCCCCAGAGCTCCACGGGCGGAGGGCGACTCTCTTTCTCGACAGGTTGCTCTCGCCGGAGCGCCACGCACACTCGCCCTTCGAAGCCTGCAAGAGCCTCACGGATGGGAGCCACTTCGTTTCCGGACTGGGGCTCTCACCGATAGGGCGACGAAATCTATACATATCCACTGCTCCCTGGCCAGGCCCATCCTCAACCCCGCAGCGGTGTATACGCCACGCCCTCCTGGCTTGGCCAGGAGGGCGCATACACAGCTCCTGGGTTCAAGATGGGCATGGTCAGGGAGCAGTGGATATGTATAGATCTCGTCGCCCGAACCGAGGCACCGCGCACACTCGCCTCAAACATCTGCAGGGGTCTAACAGACGGAAGGCGGCGCCTCTTCAGAACGTGGCTCTCGCCTCACCGCCGCGCTCCTTCGTGTTGGCAGTTCACAGCAGCTCCAAGACTTCTCCGCAGAAACGCGCTTGGGCACCACTCAGGATGACCAGGGCGCGACGGTCACGCTGATTCGCGGCGCCGGCGTCCAACATGATGGTCTGGCGGTGTTGGGGACCGTCCGATCGCAACAGCAAGAAATATTCGCGGCGTTGAAGTATCTGAAATGGTGTTTTGGTCAGGTTGAATAGTTTCAGACAGTTGTCTTCCAACAGGGCCCCTCCAGTAGTAGAAACAAATCCCTGAAGGAGCCGATTAAAACGGCACTTGTAGGGAGGGTTTACTAAAAGACAGCTGGAGGTCGAGGCCCGCTGCCCAACCCGGATTCAAATTGGTTGTGGCAGCAAGAAGAGCACCAGGTACAGGAGCAGAAGGTAATCCTGTCTGTCGTTCCTGGCGACGGGCCTCGATGGCTCTGTTAGATTTCATTCGCGCGCTGAAAAAGGATCGGGATGTGGACTAGCAGTTCACCAAACAGAGAATGCAGACACTAAAATGCAGACACTAAATAATCTTCAGGAAAAGAAGAAGCTCAACATAACATGGTTGATGGTTGGTTTGTCTTCTGCTATCGGCTGGAGTATGAGTGGTGTTGGGAGGATGCATGGCTTCGCGATTGCAGCTGCTCCGCTGCGGAAGGGGCCGCCTGTTTAGAGCAGCAGTTCTCCAAAGCGTCCACTGAGCTAGAGGACACCAAGAAAATAACGCTGGAGCAATATGCCTACGATGCGGACGCAAGTGGACGTACGCCCGATGCCTGGTAGCAAGTCGCATGCAACAACTCTCAACTCGGACTTGGAGCAGTGGCTGACGATCTGGAGCTAGTCCTGGTGGCAGGTCGTTTGGAAAGGCTTCGGCTCGCTGATGTCGGTGATGAGCCTCATCCTGAGCTGCTGGATGCTGACCAGATACGTAAGGGAGCTCTGACCTCTAAGACGAAGGCGGCCTCGGGGATCGACAACCCGGGGCCCAGAAATATAGCGCTGCTCTCTGATGCTTGTCTCGCGGCACCTGGGGGGGTTATGGAGTTGGCTGAGAGGATCGTGGAGGTGCCAAGTCGGATGACCAACGCTTCCCTTCCTCGGCAACCCAAACCTGAAGGGGGACGCCGGTTGAAGGGTCTCATGGCGGACACGCTGAGGATGTACACCCTGCGAAATGCTTTAGAAATCATGGGTTAAGAAATTCATAGTCTCAGAACTTGAATAAAAACCCAAAATTTCCACTCAAATCTTAGGATTTACATTGAAACGTTAAGAATAATCGAGACTCTGGCCGAAAACTTAGGTTTTCTTAAGCATCGCCTACTGTGTACAACAGATGTCGCAGGGGCGTTCAGTGCTGGTGGTTGAACGCCAGCGAAGATCGCTGCCAAATGTGCGACGGGGGGGAGCAGTTCGGAGCGCGCAGTCTGGACTCAAGCGAATATGGCCGAGGCTGGGAGAGCCACACTGCGACACTCCGCCACAGTGATGCTGGACCTGACGAGAGCGTTTGAAATGAGTGCTCATGCTGCGCTCTGGGCGATCGGTCGCAGGCACGGGCTTCCCAAGATGGGGTTGGCCGTGCTGATCAAGACACGTGCGGGAAGAAGGAGCCCCGCATGTGGGAAGATTGCTTCACCTTTTACCTTGCACAGACCGAAGTGTTACTGCAGGCTGTTCTGACGCGACGACGATGGTGATTATGTTCACGTTGGGCGCATGCGATCAAGCGCACATCCTCTGGCCATCCCTGTCGATAGCTGCGGTCGTGGATGATAGTAGTCTGCATGCATCGGGCACCGCGAAGGAGGCGATAATAATCATTGCAGCTGCGGCCAGGAAGCTTTGCAAGCTTCTTGTGTAACTGGGTTTGGAGCTGAGCCCGAACAAAGGGCATGTTATTGCGACGACACCGAAGATGGTCAGGGAGGTAGAGCTTCCAGTTCAGACGTGCTTGAGTGATGCGGCAGCTTAGGCATGACAGGCGAATTGGAGGAGGAGGAGGAGGAGGAGGAGGACGCATCCCTACGAGGAGAGGGAGAGTTAGCTGCGTTGGGCGACGAGTGGCGCGTTTCAGGCGCCTGGGCGGGAGACGAGTAGGCTGCTCAGATCTGGCGGGCTGGCCTCAGCGGCTTACGCCACCAAGGCGCAGAGCATGAGTGGCGCGCAGCCGCAGAAGGTTCGCGGCTTGCCTGGGCACGCGGAGCCTGGACCAGACAGATGAAGGAGTCGCACGATGGGAGTTTCTTCTCTCGCACAGTTCACGATATGATCCCACTGTCATCGCGGATGGGCAACGGTTGCTCTATCGGCTGAAAGCGAAAAATGAAGCGCGGGTCAAACCCAGAGCTGTGGCCCGGGCATTCACGCACGCTGAGAACCACACCAGAACTTGGCAATATGTTCAAGGCCCAGCGGGAGCGGCACTCATGACGTTGAGGAGGATGGGCAGGAGAGCAGAAAGCTGATGTGCATGGTACACGGAGAGGGGTTCAAGAGTAGATTTGAACGACATCTGTGTGGGCACGCTGGGGAAGCTAGTCAACGCATCGACCAAACGGCGGCTTCTTAAAGGCATTCCAGGCAGCAGAGGCATAGAAGGATTCACTGGATCTCCTACCATGGAGCCCACGATAAAGGAGATCGAGTCTTTGCGTGAAACAGAGTGAAACAGGTGGCTACAAATCAGCTGGTTTATTGATTGCACTGCGTTGCATCACTTTGCACTGCTTTCCTTTGCTATGCGCCGTGCATGTGTTTACATTTCTTCGCATTGCCTTGCATTGCCTTGCATTGCTTGTCATTGCTTTGCATTACTTTGCATTGCTTTGCTTTGTCTCGCGGCCTTGTTCCCATTGCGTTGCATTGCTTTGCATTGTGTGGCACTGCCTTGCGTTGCCTTGCGTTGACTTGCTCTGCGTCGCATTGCATTGCCTTGCATTGCCATCGCCCTGCTTTGCTTTGCATTGCGTTCCGTTGCCCTGCATTGCTTTGCATTGATTTGCATTGCTGGGCGTTGCGTTGCATTGCTTTGCAGTACAACGCGTTGCTTCGCATTGCCTTGCTTGCATGTCGTTGCTTTGCATTCCGTTTCATTGGTTTGAAATGCTGTGCATTGCTTTGCATTGCGTCGCATTGCCTTGCAGTACGTTGCATCGCATTGCATCGGGTTGCATTGCGTTGCATTGCTTTGTGCTGCTTTGAACTGCCTTGCGTTGCTTGGCATTGCTTCACATTGCCTTGCATTGCTTCGAATTGCAATGCATTGTCATGCACTGTGTTGCATTGCCTTGCATTATTTCGCATTGCTTTGCATTGCTTTGCTTTGTCATGAAGTGCTGTTCAGTGCTTTGCATCGTTTGCACCGCAATGCATCGCACGACATTGCTTTGCGTTGCCGTACATTGCTTTTTTCACAGCTTTGCATTGCGTTGCACTGCTTTGGATTGCACTGCATTGCGTTGCATCGCTTTGCACCGCGATGCATTGCGATGGACTGCATTTCGTTGTCTTGCATTGCTTTGCGTTGCCTTACATTGTGTTGCATTGTGCTGCATTGTGTTGCATTGCTTTCCATTGCTTTCCATTGCCTTCCATTGCCTCCCATTGCTTTTCATTGCCTTGCATTGCTTTGCATTGCTTTGCACCCACATGGATTGCACCACCTGGATTGCACCACCTCGACTGCACCATATTGACTGCACCACCTGGACTGCACCGCAGGGACTGCAAGAAACAGCTGATTGGGGACAACGCTGGCGAACACTGGTGCACTGCCGAACTCCCGGGAAACCCGCTGGCGGGCGACAGCCCCTCCCCCAGCCCCTGGCAAAAGACAGTCACCCGCTTGGATGGGCGATTGCCCGCTTGCACGGGCGATGTTCCCGGGTGGCCGGGGGATGACCCCTCTGGAATGTAAGCTTCGGGAGACCTCGCATCATGAACTTGGGGTGTAATCCATGCTCAAGTCTGGGGTGCCAGTGGTGCGCCCTTCGGAGGCCCACTCGGCTTCCCGGGGAAAGACAACGGGGGAACAGCCCATCCGCAGCAATGATATTCTGAGTGGGCGCTGGCTTGCTCTGTGCGTGAGCGTCTGCGTGCGTGCGTGAATCATGCTCTGTGCGCTACGCCAGTTCACGGATGCTGGTGCATCGTGCTATCCACCCGTAGCTGTCCTTCACGATGGTGGCGACAATCCGCCGCACGAGCAAAGATGTGATGCTCTGTGCGTGCGCGTGCCTGCGTGCGCGACCTCCTTAAAGGCACCGCAGGGAATCTCACTTTGGCCACCTGGAGAACCGTCTCTTCTGGATAATACGTTTCGGGGCAGGAGCAGTACCGTTTGAGGCACGAACGCTTCTCGTGTGCGACACCCGCGTCTCTCGTGAGACGCACATACGTTGCGCATAGGAACTAATGCTGTCGCATATGAACATCTAGCGCGTCTCTTGTCTGAGAACCCCATGCTTCGAAGAAGGAATCTGTATTCTTCACAGCTGCAGACCATGCGCTTGTCATGGGACAAAAGGACGTATCTCACATACAAGCCACGCTTCTCACATCCGAAGACCACGCGAACAAGCCCACCATACGACCACCAGTTGGACCACCCCCGCGACCACCAAGTGGGGGGGAAAGGGGGAGGAAGATTATGGGGGTGGGGGGAGTAAGGTGTGTGGTGCGTGGTGTTTGGTGTGTGGTGTATGGTGTTTGGCGTATGATGTTTGGGCTTTGGGGTTTGTGGTGGGGTTTGATGTTAGGTGATTGGTGTTTGGTGTTTGGGGAGGTTTGCCGGTCTGGTGTTTAGAGCTTGGAATGTGGGGTTTGGGTTTGGTGTGTGGGGTTTGTTGCTTGGGTGTTTGAGCGTGGCGTTTTGTATTTGGTGTTTGGTGTTTGGGGTTGGTGTTTGGTGTTTGGTGTATGGTGCATGATGTTTGGTGTATGGCGTTTGGTGTATGGTGCTCCGGGCATCCAAAAAGTGGCCCGGGAATGGTGTTCTGGGAAGTCGAAGAGCACGAAGTGGCCTACAGTTGGCTCCAGGCATCCAAAATGTGGCCCAGGAGTGAAGTTCTGGGAAGTCGAAGAGCACGAAGTTGCCTACAGCTCGCTCCGGGCATCCAAAATGTGGCCCGGGAATGGAGTTCTGGGAAATCGAAGAGCACGAAGTTGCCTACAGTTGGCTCCGGGCATTCAAAATGTGGCCCGGGAATGGAGTTCTGGGAGGTCGGAGAGCACGAAATGTATGACTGTTTGCTTAAAACGAGCCCGGCCACGGGGCGATCTTGGCGTTCCCGCTGGCGTTGGGTTCCGGCTTTGGGGTTCTTATTTCCTGCTACGCAGGTAGCCTGTGGCGTAGCCAGCCTGAGGCGTGGCGTGTGGGCGGTCGAGCTTAACCTCTCCCTTTCCGTAGATCCTTCAGGCGCTCCACTGAACGTTCCGACCAAGGCTCGTATGCGTCTGGGGCATCCCGACAGCGACGCATACTCGAGTTTCGGGTTTAGGGTAGGGTTGAGGGTTTAGGGTTAGGGTTAGGGTTAGGGTTAGGGTTAGGGTTTAGGGTTAGGGTTTAGGGTTTAGGGTTTAGGGTTTAGGGTTTAAGGTTTAGGGTTTAGGGTCTAACAGGGCAAGGCCAAGAATACCTACCTGCATAGGCACCCACCTGCGGTGGCGATCAATCCCCCCCGCATCTCCACCCCCACATAAAGATCATCTTTCCTCTCATGTTATACCGTGGCTGTAGCATAGCATAGCATACCATAGCAAGCCTGGGAGCAAGCGCTTAGCAAAGAGGCTGCGGCCGCGCGCGCGCGCGGGAGACCCTAACGGGCGGGTCGGGTCGGGTCGGGCGGGCGGACCCTAACGGGCGGGTCGGGTCAGGTCGGGCGGACCCTAACGGGCGGGTCGGGTCGGGAGGGCGGGACATTCAAGTATGTTGCGTGTACACTTGACACGCGTGAACCCTAACGGGCGGGTCGGGTCGGGCGGGCGGACCCTAACGGGCGGGTCGGGTCGGGTCGGGCGGACCCTAGCGGGCGGGTCGGGTCGGGCGGGCGGGACATTAAAGTATGGTGCGTGTGCACTTGACACGCGTGAACCTTGACGGACGGGTCGGGTCGGGTCGGACGGGCGGACCCTAACGGGCGGGTCGGGTCGGGTCGGGCGGACTAGCATAGCGTAGCACAGCATGGCAAAGCATAGGTTCCCCAAGAAAGTGTTGCTTCAGAAGGAAAGTGGACCTCGGAAGTGGGTAGTTTACACAGCGGGTCGTAAAGATCCCCATAGCAAGCTCGATCCAGGGGCGCGCCTGGGAGCACGCATGATCAGGAAATAATATGTTTTGCATAGGATTCTGGGTGGTTTACATAGCGGGTCGTAAAGATCCCCATAGCAGGCTCGATCCAGGGGTGCGCCTGGGAGCACGCATGATCAGGAAATAATATGTTTTGCATAGGATTCTGGGTGGTTTACATAGCGGGCCGTAAAGATCCCCATAGCAGGCTCGATCCAGGGGTGCGCCTGGGAGCACGCATGATCAGGAAATAATATGTTTTGCATAGGATTCTGGGTGGTTTACATAGCGGGTCGTAAAGATCCCCATAGCAAGCTCGATTCAGAAGTTGACCATCCATCGGGACGTTAGGGATTTAGGGTGGTGCCCGCCAAGCGGTGTGGGCGCGCGCACGCATCCCACCCCCACATCAACATTGTTGGGGGTGGGATGTTGTGTGCGCGCTCGCGTTGCTTGTCCTCCCGCCCCAATCCACCCCGGCTATTCTCTTTTAGGGTTTAGGGGCACAGAGAGTTCTTCCTCCCAGCCCCCACTCATGGGGGTGTCGAACACCACGTCGTCCTACCTGAGAACGCGCAGGCGTTTTAACGCATTGGGGAACAGCCTCCAGGTTTAGTTCGCGCGTTGGGGAACGCCCGACCGGGCGATCCCTTCCGACTCTCGCAGGAGCGGTTCTGCGCGGTGGCGCACGCGCAGCGGTTTGCCGGCCAACGAGGCGTCGTACATTGTAGCCCATGTTACGCTGGCGACGCCAGAACCGCGCCTGCGCGCTCTTTTTCGATGCCCAGGCGCGCTGGCGAGCGCATATGGCGATTGAAATAAACTTACGCAGATGCCTCAATCTCAGAAGCGATCATGGTGGGCCACGACAAAGGGGACCAGCTCGCCAGACGCTCCGCGGTTCGCGCGCGCGCGCGAAGTTCCGCGCTGACACCACGTCGTCCTAGAGTCTCCGGGGTTCGTTCGCACGTTGGGGGACGCCCGACCGGGCGACCTCTTCCGATTCTCGCAGGAGCGATTCTGCGCGGTGGCGCACGCGCAGCGTTTTGTCTCGGATGGTGGGAGGGGGAGCTCGAGGGGGCGGGCATGGCGCCCCCTCGGTGCGACGCACCAGGCAGCGCGTCGCGTGCGTCAGCCGGCCGGCCGGCCGGCAAGGTTGACGCAACGCTAGCCCCAGGCAAATGGAAGAGCACGAAGTGGCGCACAGTTGGCTGCGGGCATTCAAAATGTGGCCCGGGAATTGTGTTCTGGGAAGTCGAAGACACGAAGTGGCCTACAGTTGGCTCCGGGCATCCAAAATGTGGCCCGGGAATGGAGTTCTGGGAAGTCGAAAAGCACGAAGTGGCCTACAGTTGGCTCCGGGCATCCAAAATGTGGCCCGGGAGTGGAGTTCTGGGAAGTCGAAGAGCACGAAGTGGCATACAGTTGGCTCCGGGCATTCAGTTCTGGGAGGTCGAAGAGCACGAAGTGTGTGACTGTTTGCTTAAAACGAGCCTGGGCCCGGGGGATCTTGGCGGTCTCGCTGTGTTTGGGTTCCGGCTTTCGGGTTCTTATTTCCTGCTACGCAGGTAGCCTGTGGCGTAGCCAGCCTGAGGCGTGGCGTGTGGGCGGTCGAGCTTAACCTCTCCGTTTCCGTAGATTCTCAAGGCGCTCCACTGAACGTTCCGACCAAGGCTCGTATGCGTCTGGGGCATCCCGACAGCGACGCATACTCGAGTTTAGGGTCCACTAGCCCAAACTTGCAGCCCACTTGACCGTGTCCCACCCACCCATGACCCAAGAGATATTGATCTCGATGCGGTATCAACACGCGACTCGCAAAACGACGACGAGGACGACACCGATGACGACGACGTTGATATTGTTTTCAAAACGACGACGACGCGGCCGCGCAAAGACACCTGGGACGCGGCTGCAACGGCGATGCGGCCCGCGCGCGTGACGACACGATTTGAAGAACCACGCTTTTTGACGCGAGTCCCTGCGCGACGCAGGGACGCCGCCCAGCGGCGGAGAGGTTGCACTCAAGATACACGCTCATTGACGCGAGTCCCTGTGCGACGCAGGGCCCCCCGCGGCCGCCGTGGGCGCACCGCCCAACTGGCCCGCGGCCGCCTGCGCCGCCGAAGGGTCGGCGCGCCACCCCGCGTCCGCCGGGCCGCCCCCCCTCGAGCTCGCAGAAGGGGGGCCGCAGCGCCCGCGGCCGCCTCGCGCGCCGCGGGGGCGCCGGGGCGCCATTCCTGGCGCTCCGAGGCCAAAGATCTGCGTGAGGGGCGCACCCTGGGATTTGCAGATCCTCCCAGAACGCCATTCCTGGCGCTCCGAGGGCAAGGATCTGCGTGAGGGGTGCGCCAAAATGGGGGGCGGCCGAAGGAGGGACTTTAGGGCGGCGGAAGGGCTTTTAGGATTTAAATCTTCATAGGCTCTCAGCTTTTAGGGTTTAGGGTTTAGGGTTTAGGGTTAGGGTTAGGGTTAGGGTTAGGGTTAGGGTTAGGGTTAGGGTTAGGGTTAGGGTTAGGGTTAGGGTTAGGGTTCGGATATAAGGTTTAGGGTTAAAGGTTTAGGGTCCACTAGCCCAAACTTGCAGCCCACTTGACCGTGTCCCACCCACCCATGACCCAAGACATATTGATCTCGATGCGGTATCAACACGCGACTCGCAAAACGACGACGAGGACGACACCGATGACGACGACGTTGATATTGTTTTCAAAACGACGACGACGCGGCCGCGCAAAGACACCTGGGACGCGGCTGCAACGGCGATGCGGCCCGCGCGCGTGACGACGCGATTTGAAGAACCACGTTTTTTGACGCGAGTCCCTGTGCGATGCAGGGACGCCGCCCAGCGGCGGAGAGGTTGCACTCAAGATACACGCTCATTGACGCGAGTCCCTGTGCGACGCAGGGCCCCCCGCGGTCGCCGTGGGCGCACTGCCCAGCTGGCCCGCGGCCGCCTGCGCCGCCGAAGGGTCGGCGCGCCACCCCGCGTCCGCCGGGCCGCCCTCCCGCGAGCTCGCAGAGGGGGGGCCGCAGCGCCCGCGGCCGCCTCGCCCGCCGCGGGGGCGCCCGGCTCCATTCCTGGCGCTCCGAGGCCAAGGATCTGCGTGAGGGGCGCACCCTGGGATTTGCAGATCCTCCCAGAACGCCATTCCTGGCGCTCCGAGGGCAAGGATCTGCGCGAGGGGTGCGCCAAAATGGGGGGGGCGGCCGAAGGAGGGACTTTAGGGCGGCGGAAGGGCTTTTAGGATTTAAATCTTTATAGGCTCTTAGTTTTTAGGGTTAGGGTTAGGGTTAGGGTTAGGGTTAGGGTTAGGGTTAAGGTTAGGGTTAGGGTTAGGGTTAGGGTTAGGGTTAGGGTTAGGGTTAGGGTGAGTGTTAGGGTTAGTAATACAGTTAGGGTTAGGGTTAGGATTTGGGTTAGGGTTAGGGTTAGGGTTAGGGTTAAGGGTTAAGGGTTAAGTGTTAAGGGTTAAGGGTTAAGGGTTAAGGGTTAAGGGTTAAGGGGGTTAAGGGTTAAGGGTTAGGGTTAGGGTTAGGGTTAGGGTTAGGGTTAGGGTTAAGGGTTAAGGGTTAAGGGTTTAAGGGTTTGGGGTTTGGGTTAAGGGTTTGGGTTAGGGTTTGGGTTAGGGTTACGGTTTGGGTTCGGGTTAGGGTTAGGGTTAGGGTTAGGGTTAGGGTTAGGGTTAGGGTTAGGGTTAGGGTTAGGGTTAGGGTTAGGATTAGGGTTAGGGTTAGGGTTAGGGTTAGGGTTAGGGTTAGGGTTAGGGTTAGGGTTTAGGGTTTAGGGTTTAGGGTTTAGGGTTTAGGGTTCAGGGTTTGGATTAGGGGTCGGGTTTCGGCTTAGAGCTCGGGTTGGATTCAGGGGTAGGGTGTAAAGTTAGAATTAAGGGTTACAGTTTGGGTGGGGGTTTGGGTTTGGGGTTAGGGTTCGGTCGCGGGTTTAGAGTTAGCGTTGAGGGTTCGGGTTAGGGTTGGGGTTAAGGTTCGGGTTAAGGTTCTTCGAGGTCTGGGGCGAGCTCCAGGTTGTAAAACAAATAAAAGATTGTAAGAAAAAATGAGGGGCGCTTATTTTTTGAACGGGGGCTTCCGGGTCCAAAAAAAAAGAGATTGTAAGACAAAAATAAAACATTGGAAAAACAAATAAAAGATTGTAAAAGCAAATAAAACATTGTAAGGGGGAAAAAACGGTTGGAACACATAGTCTTTCTTTCCGGGCCCTCCGGTTTTTTGTTTTTATACATATACATATAAATATATATATATATATATATATATATATATACATATATATAATAAAAAATGATTGTACAAAACAAATAGCGACATCGAGCTCGCTATGTTTTATATCCTTAGTTGTTTAAGATATTTTATGTTTTAAGGGTCTCCCGGGCCACCCGCCCTTGGGACCCCCCCTCCGTCCAGGCTTCCCAGGGCAGCCCCCCTGGGCCGCGGAACCCTTTACTTTCGTCGTGGGGCCACCCCCCCTTGGGACCCCCCCTCCGTCCAGGCTTCCCAGGGAAGCCCCCCTGGGCCGCGGAACCCTTTCGTCGTGGTTTCGTGGTTCGTGGTGGTTCGTCCCCCTCGCCCCCCCCCCCCCCCCCCCCTGAGCCTGCGCCCCAGCTCCCCTGGGCCACCCACCCTTCGGATGCTTGCTCAGGCTTCCTAGGACAGCCCCCCTGGGCCGCGGACATTCTGAGTTTCGTCGTGGTTCGTTGGTCGTCGTGGTTCGTCCCCCTCGGCCCCTCCCCCTCCTCCCCTGAGCCCCAGCTCACCTGGGCCACCCCCCTTTGGGACCCCCCCTCCGTCCAGGGTTCCCAGGGCAGCCCCCCTGGGCCGCGGAACCCTTTACTTTCGTCGTGGTTCGTGGTTCGTGGTGGTTCGTCTCCCTCGGCCCCCTTCCCCCTGAGCCTGAGCCCCAGCTCCCCTGAGCCATCCACCCTTGGGAGCCTTCCTCCGTCCAGGGTTCCCAGCCCTTGTCAGCTCCTTGGTGCAAGAGCCACGGCACGCGTGCCACTTGTTGTTTGGCGGTTGGTTGTTTGGTTGTTTGAAGTTGTTGAGGCTCCAACCGGAGAGTAGCCAAACTTCGCCAGGGAATAGCCCGTCCAACCAAGGAATAGAGCCCACCCAACCTGGGAATAGAATTCGGTCCCCCGCCCCTCTCCCTCCTTCCTCCTTCCGGGTGGCGTTCGGGCCATAACTCGGGCCTCTAGCAACAGTTTGGGACGTTCTGAACACTCCCAAAAAGCTCTTGGCGAGGCACAGCTGCTGGAGAGCATCCCGAAGCCAGAAAATGCAAAGAAAACTCCGACAACACCCGAAAACCTCGAACCTCGACTCCTTCGCCTCGCCGACTTAGCCCCCTGAGGATCGGAGCAGGGCGAATCAAGACAACGGCAGCCCGCAATCGGTCCCCAGAGACCTCCAGGGGTCCAAACGCACCACTTTCCCGAGCTGTGTCCAGCCGTGGCGACGAGCCCCCCCCCCCCCCCCCCGGAAGGCCAACTGCCGCTGGCTCAACTCGCCCCTCCTCCACCACCTGCAGCCTCCACCCCCCTCATACTCCTCCTCCTCCGCCTCCCCTCCGCCGCCGCCTCTCCTCCTCCTCCTCCGCCTCCCCTCCTCCTCCGCCTCCTCCTCATACCTCCTTCTCCTCATCCTCCTCCCATCTCCCTCCTCCTCCCTTCCTCCTCCTCCCCCCTCCCCTCCGGCCGCCTCCTCCTCTTCCTCCCCGTCGCCTCCTCCTTCTCCTTCCCTCCTCCTCCTCCTCCTCCTCCTCCTCTCCCTCCTCCTCCTCCTCCTCCTCCTCCTCCTCCGCCTCCTCCTCCTCCTCCTCAAACTCCTCAAACTCCTCCTCCTCCTCCTCAAACTCAGCCCTCTGGAGAGGGCCTGTGGCGCGGCATCCGCCACGAGGACGAGAGCACGACCAGCCTCCCCGTGCCCGCCGCGCGCAGCAGCTCGGCCAGCCGGCCCAGCAGCACCTCGGAGGCGCCCGTCGCCTGGCTGCAGCTCAGCTCCGAGTACGTCGCGCTGCCGCCGAGGGCCTGTTCCGTGTCATGCCTCGTTCCTCCCCCCCTCCGCACGGCAGTTGGAAGCGGCCGGGGTCTGCGCGGAAGGCGCCCTCTGAAAATAGGTCCAGAAGGGCGCGGACGAGCGCAAGCTCCCTCAGAATTGATGCCCGAACCCTTCCGGGGTTCGGAACTGACCAGTCCTTCGAGCCGCGTCCGGCCGTGGCGACAAGGGGACCCACCTCCGCCGGCCGGAACCTGTGCTGGGCCACCTCAGCCCCCAGCCGGCTCCGACCCGGCGCGCTCGGCCAATCATCGAGAAGACACGCGCTTTGCTTGCAGCACGGCTTCGGGAAGCAGCGCCGGCACAGCGTCGACCGCAAGAGGTCTGGACCTCTTCCCAGGGACCGGTTTCTCGCCCCGGGTACGTTTTTGACGGCCCCGTGGCCCGGTGAGGGCTCCCGGATATCGAAGATACCGCAAAGCCTCCCGTCGAGATTTTTTCACAGGACGAGGGGGTCGGGGCACCCAGCCCCAACAGCCGATGGGGGATCACCGCGGCCCCGCAGCCGTGCTGCGGCCAGCGGCCGCACCGGGAGCGGCGGCGGGCGGGCGGTGCCCCACCGCACGGGCAAGAGGGCCACGCGAACCGACAGGGCTGCGGTCCACCCACCCCCCCCCCGCTGCTCCGAGGAGGAGCATCAGCACCGCACGAGTGGAGGGCACGCGCGCACCTCAGACCTGCTCGCGTCGTAGGAAACGTCGCGGCGGGAAGTCTGTGGCCTTTCCGGCCCCTGGGGGCCCTCGCAAGGGCCCTGGGGCTGTCAAGCAAGGACTCGGGATGAAGAGCTTGCCCTAGGGAAGGGGTGGGGACCTCTGGGGGCAGAACCGCACGAGCAGGGCACGGGCGCAGCGATGGCGCCTGTTGACGGGTGGGACTCGCCACGGTGTCTCCTCGAGCACAAATTCGGATGTTGAATCACGCTGCGCTGAGGGGAAGCTTCCCGGGCAACGGGGACCAACAAGCTGCACGGCACCCGTTTCTGTTGCTGATGTCTATGATCATCGGCATTGAATTGCTGTCGTTGTGCTACCGTGCGTCGATAGCGCCACCGCCTCTGCCGCATTCGGAGCGTCCACGTCCGCGCGGGCCAAAGCAATGACTGCGGCTCGTCCAGCGAGCGAGTCCAGGAGGAGGCACGTAGACTTTATCCCGCTGGCATGATAATCTCGTGTTCTAGCTTCGAGAGCGCTGGTCGCCCCCATCATCGTCCTGGTCCTCACTCCTCCTCCTCCTCCTCCTCCTCCTCCTCCTCCTCCTCCTCCGCCTCCTCATCCTTATCATCCCATTTGTTCTCGGCCTCACACTGATCCTGCACCTTCCCCGCTCGCCTCCCCCTCCTTCTCCCCCTCCTCCACCCCTCCCCCCCTCATCCTACTGTTACGTCCCCTCTTGATCCTCCTGCCTCTTCTCCTCATCATGTTCATCGTGATTATCCTCCTTCTCCAACTGCCTGACCGCGTTGTTGACGACTGTTCACGCCGAGGATCAACGAGCTCGTGTGGCCCTCGGTGCGGACGGCCCTGTCGACGTTGTCGGCGCTGAGGTTCAGCGGGCTCATCGGTGGGTCCTTCGAGCAGGGAGAGACGACCCAATTGCCCTTAGCTCAACGTTTTCCCATGCTTCTCCCCGTAGAAAGAACGACGGTTCCCCAAAAAGAGCTTGCATTCACGCATCTCGTTTGTGCGGAAAAGAATTGTTTCTCGCTGCTGCGGTCTAGGAATCTCCGCCCATGCGGTCCCGGGTCCCTTTCGCCCTAACTATTACGATATCCCAGCCGCCGTCATTGTGGTCACGGGGCCCACTCGCACTGGCTGTTGTGACTTCCTGGTCACCGCCCTCGAGATCGCCAACCCGCTGGCCCTGGCGATTGCCATATCTTAGGCAGCGCTTGCCGTGATCA